>WOUH02000012.1:2130306-2145647 GCA_009936405.2 Stevia rebaudiana
TTTCTTGCCGATATCGGAAAAGAGTCCTGGTCCACTGGTCATTGTCGTTGACGAGCTGTGTGTGTGAGAGAGAGAGAACGCCGTTGGAGATGCGACGAAGACAGGGGCGTGGGGTATACCCGATAGATTGTTCGGGTCAGACCAGCGATGCGCACCTCCACGTGCGTATCTTGTATGGGTTAAGTGAGGGTTGGGTGTACTGAAATGCCCGGTTCAGGTTCATTATAAAAACTTAACCGAATGGTTTGGACTCCTACCTTTTAATGTGGTGGGCAGGGGTTCGAATATATCTGATGGCGGTTTGAAGAACATCAGGTGATGGATCGAATCCAGATTTAACTCGGGTTCGATTATGATGGGAGGCGAAGGTTTACTCATTCCACGGGGTTCTTGTGCATCTGCTGTGGTCGTGAATGGATACTCACGGAGGTCGAGTAGTCGACTTTGTTTACAGGCCGCAAAAGTAAGGGATAGACGTGAGAAAAAACGTCGTTAAAAAAAAGTCACACTGAACGCTTAAATCAGATTCATCGTAGATACAAACCGGTATATACCTTTTAAAATTGGACCGACGGTTTAAGTGGAAAATATTAGTGTGCTGGATTTTGTTTCCATGTAAAAAAAAATAAAAAAAAACTTATTGGGATTCCAGCTATATGGACCATAACCATAACATAATTGGGATCTATAAAGAACTTCATATATAGATAAGATGTTTGGTGAGAAAGAACATGAAGCCATGAACCGATTACTCTAACACAAGGTAGGTTGTTATATATGTTACTTGTTTTACGTAATTTTGGTGTATTATGATTATTGTGGTAATTATAATGTGTGGTAATTTTTGTTATATATGTTACTTATTGTTACTCTCAATTGTACATTTGTTGTCGAGTATGTGTGATAATTATTTTGATCGTTTTTATAAATATTAGTACTTGACCATGGTAATCACATGATCACAATACATCAACAGCTTACCGGATTTGAGCTCGAATCACGCGTCGGTGTTATTCTTTGATTTTAAGAGATCCATCACGTGTTCTAGTTTGTTTGCGAAGGAATTGAGTATGAGAATAGTTAGGAACGATTTCGAGAGCAAAACTCCTGAGTAAACTTGATCGAAAAACCGTCAAACCGATCCCTTAGCCATAGGTTTAAGGTTTCGGTTTTATGATCATTCAATCGATTAAAACACGACTTAATGATGATATAAATCAAAACGGTTTAGGTATGTCAATCGGCGCCCAGGGATGATTCTCCATAAGTTGGTGATCTAAATCGCAAGGAATCGACGATTGGATAGTTCGCCGAAGCTCGCCAACTTCGGGTGGTGGGACTCGCGGGAAACGTGAGCAATGATTAAATTTTACTGATATAACCATTCCACGATGAACAATTAACAGAATACATAAATATATATGTGAAGACTTGCTATAATGATGGAATGAAATCACGTTGATTGAGAGATGGACCGGTGATCGAGATATCATAGATTCTGGAGAATATGCAGGATTATATTATGAAGAGTCAATGGTTTCAATCTTTACTTCCCCTCAAGTTGGCGCATGAAGGTTTACAATGCCCAACTTGTCTAGTAAGCTATGAAATTTTTGTGTCTCCAATGGTTTAGTCAAAACATCTGCCATTTGTAGTGTTGTTGCGATCTCCGTGGGTTGTATTTCTTTTGACTCGACTCGTTCCTTAGCAATATGGAAATCCATTTTAACATGCTTGGTGTGCTCGTGGAAGACTGGATTGTTGGCAATGTGACAAGCTACCTGATTAAAATATTTGTGTGGTCCTGATGCTTGGCATTTCTAGTTCAGCTAATAGCTATCCCATCCATTAAATTTCACTTACTTTGGGTGGCATAACACGGTACTTTTCTGCAGACGATCGTGAAAAAACCGGCTATTTTTGGATTTTTATGATATAGAGGCTCCCTCTAAAACCAATACGTATCTAGTTCTTGATCTTCAAGTGATTGGGCATCCAAGCCGGTAAGAGTCACAGTAGCCTGTAAGATTCATGCCACCTTCCTTTGGGAAAGTATGCATTGTCCTGGCGTGGCCTTTAGGTACCTAAGGACTCGATTTACGGCTTCTAAATGACCTTTTCTAGGACCACTAACGAACTGGCTTAGGACGTTTATGGCATAAGCAATGTCGGGGCATGTTGCTTGTAAATAAATGTGTTTCCCAACCATCATTAGATACCGATTAGCATCTAAGAAATAAGCTTGGACGACACCCCATCATTCTAGTGTCTTTCAGAAGGACAAGCGTGTACTTACGCTGAGTTAGCGCCATACCTTGGTTAGTTCGCACAGCCTCAATGCCAAGGAAGAATTTTAAAGGGCCAAGATCCTTGATGGTGATATTTTGATCAAGGAAATGCTTTGTTGCATGAATTTTGTCTAAATTGTTTTACACACAAATAACATCGTCCACATTGATTAATGCGGCAACAAAAAGGTATATTCCTTTTAAAAGAAAAAAAAAAAATAATGGTCCGCCCATGATTGCCTAAAGCTAGGGATCTGTAAAGAAGTACTAAACTTTTAGTACCAAATTCTTAATGCTTGTTTAAGTCCATACAGGGACTTCTTGAGTTTGAAAACACTGTTATCACTTGGTTTCCCAAAACCTTGAGGTATCTTCATATAAACATCCTCATGCAATTCCCCATGCAGGGAAACCGTTGTTCACGTCTAACTGATGGACATGCTATTTTCTCTTAGTTGCAAAGCCTAGGAGGGTTCTAACTGTGATTAAATTTGCAACTAGCTAGAGCAAAGGTGTCACCTAAGTCGACTCCTTCCATTTGCGTGAAGCCTATAGCGAAAACTCGAGCCTTGTATAATTATGCTTCTCCATTTGTGTTGAACATTATCGTATACACCCATTTTGAATTAATGGCATGTTTCCCTTTTGGTAGTTCTTCAACGGCCCACAACTCATTCTTTTGTGTGAGTCAGAAAAATTTCATATGATATAAAGTTTGTTAAAGGATGTACCGTTGAAGGCTCATGACTAGGAGTAAGTGACGTTTGTTAGTGGTCTAAAGATTGGAGAGCTTTACTTCATAGTAATTTAGGGGCTGTTTGGTAGCCTCTTAACATGGCTCTTAATGGTTCAGACCTCTTACTGGTTCAGCACTTAATGGTTCAGACTGTTTGTTTCGCGAGCAAATGTCTGAATGATTAAGACATTTGCCTCTGAATGGTTAAGCATTATGATGAGTCTGAATGGTTAAGACCTCTTATCTGATTTGGTCAGACATTTGCCTATGAATAGTTAAGCATTATATTGTCTCTTAAAGGTTCAGACCTCTTATTGATTCAACACTTAATAATTCAGACCTATTACTGGTTCAGCACTTACTTATTCAGAAGTTGTTAAACAGCTCTTTAATTTGGTAGACATGGTTTGGTTTCTCTTCTATCTTGAGTGATTAAGATCAGGACCAATAGGCCCAACTTTGGTTGTGCTATCAGGCCCATCAATATGGTTTCTTGTTGTGGTGTTTAATTATGCTTTTTGGCTTGCTTTGCTTTTTTATTTTTTGCAGTCGAAGCTTCATTTGCCATGCCTAACTTTTCACTAATTGTTGGTTTTTCTTTCCAGTTTTTAAGAGGGACAAATATTTCTTCTTCTTCTCTAGGTTCGGTATTGGAATAGGTAACGACATCTTCCACAAACTTGACATCTTAGATATGACCATCTTTTTATGTTGAGAGTCATAAATTCTATAACCCTTTTGTGTTTGGAGTGTAGCCTTGGAATACCTTTGGTCTTCTCCTTTCTTAAGACTTGTCACCTCTTGTAATATGGAAGACAACAAAAACTTTCATATATCTATACTGAAGTTGCTGGTTGTATAGTATTTCAAATGGGTTTTGTTAGCTATCACATAAGATGGTAAACGTTTTATGATGTATGTGGTCGTGAGAATACATTCCTCCCCAAACCTTGTTGGTAGTTTAGCTTCAATTTTACTGCTCGTGTCATTTCCGAGAGATGTAGATGCTTTCTCTCAACTACACCACATTGTTGTGGTGTGTGTGGACAAGTTGTCTCCAAAATAATTTCAATTTTATTACAAAACTCAAGCATATTGTTAGAAGTGAACTCTCCACCATTATCGCTTCAAATTATCTTTATGTTTTTCTCAGAATGTGTTTGTATCTTTTAGAAGAATCAACCAAACAAGAGATTGCTTCATGCTTATGCTTAATGAGAAAAACCCAAGCAACCTGACTATAATCGTCAGCAATTGTCAAGAAATAGTTTGCAGTGTGAAAGAGGGTGTGCGGTACTTACCCCACGTCACAGTGTATGAGATCAAAACAAGCATTGGTTTTAATTAGGCTTATTGGAAAAGGTAGTCTCGTGAATTTTGCTTTAATACAAGAATCACATATACTTTTAAAATTCAAAGATGCATTTTTAATAAAAACCAATATAAGAAAGCTTAAAAACTGAAGCATGCCATAATTTTTTTATGCAACGTTCCAACGGTAGTCATCATTGCTTGTCTTTTGGTTCCCATCATCCCATATTGTATAGACCTTTGTCACATTCACCCATGTCACACTCTGTTGGTTGCTGAAACACCGACGTGACACCATTGTTCAAAAGCTCATGATATAACTACTAAAGTTTCAATATATTAATCGATCAAACTACATGATGTTTCAAGAATACATCAATTTGAAATCAAGATTTCCAATTAAAGTTTAACTAAGTCCTCTTGAAAACCTATCTGATTACCATAGCTTGATAACCAAACATGTACCTGAAACATGTAAAACAAGTATCAACTACACCATGTAGTTGATGAGTCACATAGGTTTGACTCCATATGTGAAAATAAATAGATAAGTATAAGTTTAATGATTAAACGAAGTGCAATTTATATAAATACAAAGTAATCGATGCATTAATGTCAAACCAACATAACAACAAACACTCGTCTAATCTGAGGACTTAGTGACATTGCCAAGAATTATGAATATGAGGACTTATTGACATTGCCAAGAATTATGAATATGAGGACCTATTTACATTGCCATGAATTAAAGCATGTGAGGACTTATTTTCATTACCTTGGATTAAAGCATGTTATCATGATAGTTTAAACAAAAACACAAAGCAATACACAAGTAATCACACAGAATCAGATGATGTAATAAAGATACCTCCTTTGGCTGTGATTTAGTTCAGACTGAGATCGAGTCAAGTCCTCGTGTTCTTCACGTTTAATCCTAGATTCTAGTAACTTAGAGAGTAGGGAATGTTTCAAATGATGAATTTGATTAGTAACCCTATATTAGATCGTTATGATTGTACCTCAATCGTCAAGTTTAAGTGTGAGTTTAAAGTCGAACTTAATTTGCTTAATTACGAGTTATAGAAGGGGTTGAAGCCAAATTTGATTATTGGCGATGCTTAGTTGATCGGTATAGGCAAGGTTTTGTGAGTTATGAGAGTTCAAAATTCGTGAAATGGTGTTCACGTTTTTGGATGGTCGATTGGCCGGAATCCGGCAGTCGGTGACGGCAACCAGGAACGCGGCAAGGCAACCGCGGTGGGAGGGGGTTAAACATTTATGAAAGTTGCAACTTTGGTCCTTGAGGATGGTGGTGTTATCTTGGGTTTAAATTTTATAATTAAACTCTATTTTAGTTTTTTTGGCACAACTATGCCCCATAGGTTTATACTAATATTTCCTTTAAAAAATCAATTCATATTAATTATCTTCAGATTTTTTTTAAATAAACCAAACGTTTGTTTTATAAAAGTTAATTAGTTTATAGTGGTTTTTAGTTACCTTTATTTTTCTCTTAAATAAGGAATGAAATCACATTATTTAAGTCTAAAAAAAAGATGGACCGATGATAGAGGAGTGTCACTTATTATGGAGAATATGCAGGATTATATTATGGAGATTCAATGGTTTCCATCTTTAGATTACATATTTCCAACAAAAGTTTCATCGTTTTTCTCGTGGAAATTTTAAGAATTCGAAGCGGCATTAGCGTAAAGCTCTTCCAATGCATTTTTTCACTTTATTCAACGTTATCATGTCGAGAATCTGATTCTTCGTTCATCATGTCCGTTTATCATATTTTACCCCAATTTCTGATTCAAATTCGCGATGTTGTTTGGAAAAGGAGAGACACCAGTATTGATTACGAGATCTAATCCTTTAATTTTCTAGAATAACATTGATTTGTAGATCGAGCGATCCATATATCATAAGAAGGAAAAAAGAAGAAGAAAATGGGGATGGAAAATTATTTGAATCAAAACTTTCATGCAGTGAAGTCGAAACATTCTTCCGATGAGGCATTACAGAAATGGAGGAGTTTGTGTCATGTTGTTAAGAACCCTAAGAGACGATTTCGTTTCACCGCTAATCTATCGAAGCGCAATGAGGCAGCTGCTATGCGACGAACCAATCAGGTTATACCTCTTTTGTATGATTCTTGATTATTTCTTGCATTCGCACAAACAAATGGTGATTGTTGATGGTGAACAGATCTGGATTGAAGATTGCTTGTGTAAATCAACATGCAAATAGTAATTTATGTGGTCTAATTGATAGCATAAATTAAACATGTTATACGTTTGTTTATTTTGGATTTAAAACACATAATGATCATTCGTAAATCAAGTACTCATTGTAGAATACTCAATTAATGGTGCACTTGCTGGTTCGTATGAGTTCATATTTGTTTCAATTTTAGGTTTTTAGGTATTCGGCGACTGATGTTTGCAAATTAGCTATTTGATATCCAAAATTCCAAAGTTCCAAGTTAATAACTTTCAGATTGTCTTTAATTATTAGGAGAAGCTGAGGATTGCAGTTTTGGTATCGAAGGCTGCATTCCAGTTTATACAAGGCAAGTATCATGCCATAATCAAATATTATTATTTTTTCAATGTGTAATGATTTTAGTTTGTTCACAGGAGCAAATAATGGTGAGTACCAGGTTCCTGATGATGTTAAAGAAGCTGGTTTTGACATATGTGCCGATGAAGCAGCGTCACTTGTCGAAGCTCATGACATCAAAAAGTTAAAATTTCATGGTGGAGTAGAAAAACTTGCACAAAAGCTCAAAACATCAACCACTAATGGGCTTTCTATCGGCAATAATGAGTTATCGCAAAGACAACAAGTGTTTGGAATCAACAAGTTTGCTGAAAGCCCACAAAGAAGCTTTTGGGTGTTTGTTTGGGAAGCACTTCATGATATGACCCTTATGATTTTAGCAATGTGCGCGCTTGTTTCTTTGGTGGTTGGAATTGCGACCGAAGGATGGCCCAAAGGAGCCCATGATGGTCTTGGAATTGTTGCTAGTATTTTGCTCGTAGTTTTTGTAACTGCAACAAGTGATTATCGTCAATCTTTACAATTCCGGGATTTGGATAAAGAGAAGAAGAAAATATCTATTCAAGTTACGAGAAACGCATACAGGCAAAAGTTGTCAATATACGAGCTACTTGTTGGTGATATTGTGCATCTTTCAATAGGAGATCAAGTTCCTGCAGACGGGCTTTTCATTTCGGGTTTTGCAGTCTCGATAGATGAGTCTAGTTTGACCGGTGAGAGTGAACCGGTTATGGTGAGTGTGGAGAACCCTTGGTTGATGTCTGGAACCAAGGTCCAAGATGGTTCGTGTAAAATGTTGGTTACAACGGTTGGGATGAGAACCCAATGGGGGAAACTTATGGCAACTTTGAGTGAAGGTGGAGATGATGAAACACCACTTCAGGTTAAACTGAATGGAGTTGCAACTGTTATTGGAAAGATTGGTCTATTTTTCGCCATAGTCACTTTTGCGGTTCTCGTGCAAAAGTTGGTGTCGCGTAAGTTGGTTATGGGAACTCAGTGGATTTGGTCCGCTGACGATGCTTTAGAATTGTTGGAGTATTTTGCGATTGCTGTCACCATTGTTGTTGTTGCGGTTCCTGAAGGGCTGCCTTTAGCTGTTACATTAAGTCTTGCTTTTGCAATGAAGAAGATGATGAACGATAAGGCGCTTGTTCGCCACTTGGCGGCTTGTGAGACTATGGGGTCCGCAACAACCATATGCAGTGATAAAACCGGCACACTAACAACCAACAAGATGACCGTTGTCAAATCATGCATTTGTTTAAACATCACAGATGTAAACAAACAAAGAAAATCCGACATCCCGAATAAGGCGTTAAAAATTCTTCTACAATCAATATTCACCAACACAGGCGGGGAAGTTGTGATTAACAAACAAGGGAAGCGCGAGATACTCGGTACACCTACAGAGACCGCGATACTTGAATTCGGGTTATCACTTGGTGGTGATTTCCAAAACGAGCGTCAGACATCCACAGTTCTTAGAGTCGAACCGTTCAACTCATCAAAAAAACGTATGGGTGTGGTGTTGAAGCTTCCGGAAGGCGGTGTAAGAGCTCATTGCAAAGGTGCTTCTGAAATAATATTAGCTGCTTGTAATAAATTGATCAATGCAAATGGAGAAGTTGTTGATCTTAAAGAAGGGTCCCTAAACTATATGAGAAATACAATAGATCAGTTTGCTAGTGAAGCTCTTAGAACTCTTTGTCTTGCGTATATAGATTTGGACAAGAATGTGTCTGCTGAAACTCCAATCCCGTCATCCGGGTATACTTGTATAGGCATCGTGGGTATAAAAGATCCTGTTCGTCCAGGTGTCAAGGAATCGGTTGCAGTTTGTAGATCAGCCGGTATAACCGTTCGTATGGTTACAGGGGACAATATAAACACCGCAAAAGCCATTGCTAAAGAATGTGGAATACTTAGAGATGATGGTATAGCAATTGAAGGTCCAGATTTTCGCGAGAAGAGTCTGGAGGAACTAGATGAACTTGTTCCCAAGATTCAGGTTATTATAACATGTTTTGGCTAGCGGGCTAGATATTTTTTGTTTGTGTGTTTGTTTGTTTGTTGTTTCTAAGTTGAGGGTCTTTCTGAAAGCAACCTATATTATTTAGGGATAAAGGTAAGGTTAGCTTATATCCATCAAACCCTACAAATCAGTGCTTTTAGAATCGGACCGGTTGAAACGAGTAGTGAACGAGCATGGAACCGATCGGTTATGCCTATTTGGGCCGTTTTCATTTGAACCTGCCAGTGACCGGTGCTTCAAATTTCTTATTTTCATTTCTTCTAAAATCTCGATTTCTTTTAATTTAGTATATCATTATCTATAATTTTGTTATTAAAGTGTTCATAATGTTCATATCTTACTAAAATGGCAAATCTACACCAAAACATATAGTATTTTTAATATTTTATTGCAAATTAGATATATATATATATATATATATATATATAAATAATTTTAATTGTTCAATTTATTATCACATCATCCGGTTCTTAAATCCCGTTAACCAATCCGACCAGTCCTATCAGTGTACCTTTACGACTAGTTGACTACTGGTTTGCTTTCTGGTCCAGTTCTAGAAACATTGCTACAAATAGCTTTGTTATGAATGCAATATCCTAGGTATGGTTGTTTTTGGCTAGTGAGATTACATGATATAAATCTTAACCTTATATTGTTTAATTCTTATAGGTGATGGCTCGATCTTCACCGCTAGATAAACATAGGCTGGTGAAACACTTGCGAACCACATTCATTGAGGTTGTTGCTGTCACAGGTGATGGTACAAATGATGCACCGGCGCTTCATGAAGCAGACATTGGGCTTGCAATGGGCATAGCCGGAACCGAGGTAAGCTAGTTAGGTTTTAACATAACTTAGCTAAACAAATTGTTGTAATTTGTTTTTTTGTCTTTCACTAAACTTCAGGTAGCAAAAGAGAGTGCAGATGTAATAATTTTGGATGATAATTTCTCAACAATTGTCACTGTTGCCAAGTGGGGTCGATCCGTCTACATTAACATTCAAAAATTTGTACAGTTTCAGCTGACTGTCAATATTGTTGCTTTATTGGTCAACTTTACATCAGCTTGTTTGACAGGTACATTTAATTAATGTAACACTTTAGATAAATCCCACGTCTCTCAGATATAATGTTTTGGGTGCATTGAACGTGGATGACAAAAGAACTCAACTACTAAACATAGTGGCGCTTGTGATTCGAATCAAACAAAATTAAACCAAGAATTGAACCAAACTCAATTCAAATTTCGAGTTCAACATTGGTTTTCTAGAATTTGGCATCTTTTGAACTAAATCCCAAGATAAGTATATATAATTTGTCTAAATAAAGTTCATATATATTTTATCTATTTTTCTCTTAGTTGGTATATTCAAAGTTTCAAACCAATCAGATTTTCAAATTTGGTAAAAGAACTTTTAAATTTCAACAGTATTGATTGATATGAAAGGTCAAATGTATCAGATGTTACATTTATCGTTACACTTGCACAAGGTTTTTTTATAAAAGCTACACTTGTAACATATAACTTGAATCGTCTACATGTTTCGTTTTTTTTTTACTACATTAGGGAACACACCCTTAACAGCGGTTCAACTGTTATGGGTCAACATGATCATGGATACACTCGGAGCACTCGCACTTGCAACCGAACCACCAAACAATTCACTAATGAAGCGGACGCCAGTAGGACGACATGGTAATTTCATCAGCAACGTTATGTGGCGAAACATCTTTGGGCAATCGTTATACCAATTCATAGTAATATGGCTACTTCAAACCAAAGGAAAATCATTTTACGGTCTATATGGACCCAATTCAGATTTGATCCTCAACACACTTATATTCAACTCATTCGT
Organism: Stevia rebaudiana; assembly: GCA_009936405.2. Taxonomy (NCBI): domain Eukaryota; kingdom Viridiplantae; phylum Streptophyta; class Magnoliopsida; order Asterales; family Asteraceae; genus Stevia; species Stevia rebaudiana. The sequence goes on from WOUH02000012.1 coordinate 2,141,099, forward strand.
CTTCTGTCAGGTAACTTGTTCGATAGTTATATCAAGCTCATATATACATGAAATCATGAATGACGCGATTAAATTATTGTAACGTTTGGATATATCGTTTTGCAGCTTTTTAATGAGGTTAACTCTAGAGAAATGGAAAAAATAAATGTGTTGAATGGGATAATGAAGAACAATGTGTTTGTGAGTGTTGTAGGTGCAACTGTGGTTTTTCAGGTTATAATAATTGAGTTCTTGGGTACTTTTGCGAGTACATCACCGTTAACGATGACTCAATGGTATTATAGCGTTTTGACTGGGTTTATGAGCATGCCGATTGCTGTGATTTTGAAGATGATTCCTGTTTGAATTTGCATCATATAAGGCTAATCAGCTAGATGAGTTCTCATCTTCTCATTAAGTCTAGAAGTTAATTTTTTATTCAAGGTATTACTAATATTGATTGATTTTGAAAGTTCTCTTGATTCTTAAATCTATCAAGGTTTGTTCATATTTCATGTAGGATTGATGATTTTTTTTTCTTTTCTCTATCAAATGAAATGTAACTTTACATTAGTGATCTACTGTTATGTTGTTTTTCCCATCCCAAAATTATATGGTTATTAACAAATTTGGTTAGAAACCACTGGTTGAATAAAAAATTATTGAATAGTGAAAGAGTAAAATAAAAAGTTGAGGCCTAAAGCTAGAGGAAACACTAAATACTACACGAGAAAGAATTAAATATGAAGAACGATGATGATGATGAAGTGAATTAAAAGGATTGAGAAAAAAAAATTATTGTATTCACGTAATCATGATACTTGAGACTAAAAAATTATCAAGGGGATTATAGATAGAAGAGAAAGAAAAGACTAAAATATGTAATCTCAGGTACATAACAGGCCAAAGGATTGGCATTCAACATAAGCACTTGTGTGATAGTGATATAGGATGTTATCAGTCTTGTATTGACATGATACACAAATTATTATGCTTCTATACAATGTAAAATATTCTAATGTATTTTAAATCAAGTTTAAGTTAATTGTTACGTTTGTGTTGTGTAATCCAAGTTGATCTATAAACCGTTGTGCTCGATCCTGCGATTAATGGTTGACGCACCCCGTTCATGGACCGATGGGTGTCGGGACCAGGAATGGGGTGTCACATAAACCTTATTTAATGTTTTAGCTACCTTAAAACTAACCTACACCTATCTTTTGATGGCGTATGTATTCTATCCTTTTTAATTAGATGGTGGTATACGTAAAGCGTGCTTTGAGCGGTAAATGGTCTTTTAATTATTATGAAAATTATGATAATTCTTAAATTGAAGGATTTCACGAAACAATTAGTAATGTTTTTCTCCACATTTACAACATACTTCAGGTCAAATAGTCGCTAAATAGTAACTAGGTATAAAATTTACAAAACATATACAGCTGGAGTAGTTTGAATTTTATTTTTTTTAACCACGGTGGGAATTAAACCCTGGTATCCAAGGAAACTGTGTTATAGTATTACCACCAACTACAGCTCCAATCCCTGGAGTGGTTTTAATTGAGAACAAAGTTTGAGTCTTATTAGTATAACTGCGAAAAACTTGGTTAGTAACGAATGACATATTTACAGCTATTTATAAATGTCATATAACCATATTGAACAAGGCTTTAATATTAATTGGAAAAGCGACTACTAGTAATGCATGCTTTAATAAAGGGCCGACGAATATACTTTGTTGAAATTTTGGCTTAAATTTAGGCGTTTTTTAAGGTTAACAAAAATGTAGGCTAACAGTCATTGAAAGTTTAAGTCTAGCTGGGGACATTTTTTTTAGCTAGAGACATGGTGTGTCATGTGACAGCATATTAGAGGTATATGGGACAAGATGTTCCTTTGCAGGGAACATCATTTAAGGATGCCAAGTGTCAGAAATCTATTGGATAGTAGAAAGATGGGCAAACAAAAAGCACTCACTAATTTAGCCTCTTGATTCGACGTGGTATTATCTGATTGATTGTTGAACAGAATTTTTGGTAGCGCTTTTCATGATTTTAGCATGTGGTTACATGTGTAGTTTGATAAATTTAGGGTGAAACATATTCAGGCAATTTTCCAAAAAAGTAAAGCATTAGTTTTGACGGGTAATTCTCTAACACTCACCCCCTCAAAAAAAAATTTATTTTTTTTATCGAGACAAATAGATAATAAAAATCTAGATAACAAATGAAATGAGAATTAATTAAACTAACGAAATCAATAAATCAAAGATTAAATGAGAATTATGCCTTACACATTAAAAAAATAAAGCTCAATTTGTCTTTTACAAGCCTGAATTAAATGGTCAAGTTGTTTAAGACTATCCATAGTGGAGAGAAAATGTGGCGTGATGGCTGATGTGGCATGGAGTTAACTCCTTCAACACCATTACGGGGTGGGCGTGAAGGGCTTGGGCGTGGGGTGGAGCACGGGTGTGATGAGAGAGTGTTGAGTTTTTCTAATTTTTTTTATTTTTCAACCAATCAGAATATACCACCACACCCTCATATTTTATGCCCATCACTCTAACCCCCACTCACCCATTACTTACATAAACCATCACTCACTCTCACCCTCCTACGTTGCACTAACACATCATCACTCACATCCTCACCACCCCTTAACCACTACACATAATCTAATTGTAACACGTTGTAACGTTTACATACCACTTAATCTAAATCCCCTACAAACTAGATCGTTAACACAACACTGGGTGACAGTGTAATAATGTGTAGTACTACTGGGTCTGATAAATCTCATGCGGTAGAACTGGAGGTTTACTCGCATGCATTATTATTTTCCATTATATGATTTATGGTATTCATATGTGGGGCAAAATCACATCACGCTTCCTTGTCGAGACTTATATGATAATAACATCACTGAGAATTATTTGATCAACAATTTTGCAAATAGTATTGTGGTCTTAAACTCTTAATCAATTAACAAAGGTTTTACTCATGATATCAAAACCTTTGAACTCACCGGCTAATAACTGACCTTTTTCAAATCATATGTAATCTCATGTATCTAAAAGATTAAAATAGGCCAAGGGGGAGGACCCTGGAAATCATTATGCTATATCTTTTTGTTTAATTTATGTAATCGTATTTTGCTTCCGCTATGTACAAACTTTTGTTATGAATAAAACATATGTTGGTGTAATTTGAGTTGTAAATTAAACCGGTTGTCTCGATCCTGCAAATACCGAGCTGATATAGTGGTAGACCGCTCACGTACTGGTCGAAGACCAGGGAGCGGGGTGTCACAGATGGGTTGTATAATTTAGTCGTAATTTGACAACATTATTGACTGTTGCCTTACTTTTAGTTCATAAGATTCAGCGTTCAGGATGAACATGTTTAAGCGGATGCTTCAAACTAGGCATCCAATCATGCTTATCCGATTTTTAAACGCTTACATTAAGTTTTTTTTTTCCCTCATATTACTGTTCATATGTAAAGTTGTAAGTTAACCTCATATTAAGCTCTTAGTTCATGTTTAGGTGGTGTATTTTTTTTTTTTGTAGTTTATGATGGATTGATACTGTTACATGTTACTTCTTTATTTCAAGTTAGTCTCTCATATTAAGTTTCCAGTTTCATGTTATTTCTTATGTCTTCCTCACATATGGAAAAAAGTTCACAATGGGTATGTGAAGCATGCGATCAGAGATGCGGTGACGTACACGGAGTACGCTTAGCCCATGCTTTCCGGAAAACTATAACTGCCATGGATGTGGTGTATGCTTTGAAGCGATCTGGAGTACACTTTACGAGTTTGGTGGTTAGATTTAGAGGTGTGTTTAGTAGCTATTTTAGAGATTGCAACATTTCAATTCTATCGATTATGTTTGATTTCAGTTTTATCCGACGAACCCTATCTTAGGGTCTATTGTTCATGCTCTTATAATTATGTTTTCGTTTAACTGTTTTATTCTATATACGAATTCTTAGATGGTCAATATTTCCAAACATATGAGTGTTTAAATTTGCCATTGGGTCGATTTTGACTGTTAATTTTCTCAAAATTGGTGATTGTGAAATCTTTATTACAAACTAGCTTAAACCTGTGTATTACACGTGATTACATAACCAACACTTAAAACTTTTTATTGAATTATTGTATATATATATTAAGTTACTATGTTGTAAACACTCAAAAAATAAATGTTTGACAAGTTTATAACTATAAATTATGCTTTAAGATTTTAAAACTATCTATTAAAAACTTTTTAAATAGAAACTTCTTAAATTTAGTTGATAATTATACAAATTACAGAAACGTCAAATTTAAAATTTAAACAGAGTAAGCGCGGTTTTCCTCTTTGAAATTTGCAAGAGACAAAAACTGTTAAGACTTGAAACGTTAGGGACGAAAACTGTTAAAACTTGAAACGTTAGGAATGGAAATGTTTAAGACTTGAAACGTTAGGGACCAAAACTGTTAAGACTTGAAATGTTAGGGAAAGAAAAGATTAAGACTTGAAACGTTAGGGACGGAAATTGCTTAGACTTGAGCAGCTCCT
>WOUH02000012.1:2152125-2171984 GCA_009936405.2 Stevia rebaudiana
AGCCGATGGAGGTGGCGGTGGTGTTGCCGATCGGCTTCACTTGCCGATCCCTCTACCCGAAGACCACTCCCTCCACCCTTATGATAACAATAAATAGAGGACGGTTAACCTACAAAGGGAAAAGGCGTGCGAAGCGTAGAAAAGAACAAAAACGCGTCACGTGTCTTCTAAGAAAGGGCAAGAACGTAAAAAAATTCGCGCACCCCTTTTTTTATATATTCACCGACCACACTAGGTAAAAAATACGGATTGTGAGTATAAAAATATGGATTGATAGTGTAAAAAATGGGCTGTAGTTTTGAAAAAACGGACTGATGCTTGAAACGTATATATTCATAAACAAAAACTGATTATAAAATAAAACGGAACAAAGCTTAAAAAATACGGACCGAAAGGTTACAAAATACAGACTACTGTTATTAAAAAACTGACTGTCAGGCTTACATAATCTCATATTAAACAGGTAAAAGGACCAAGCCAAAAAAATACAGACCACGTCAAAAAAATCGAAAAAAACCATATTAAATTATTAATACCATACTCAAATTAAAGATAATACAATTATCTATTTTATGGTTTAATTTTTTTTAAAAAATATTATAGCATTAAAAAGTTTTTTAATTTATAAAATACGGGTGTAAGTTTAATTAATTTTAAGGAAAGTCAACATGAGTGGTTTTCCGGTTATACCCTTCCATACTTATTTCACGTCTTTTTTAATTTTAAAGAGGGGTCCACTTAATCGTAACCGTTGAATATCTAGATCAATTGTTCAAATTCTTTCTTATCCTTCTCACCAAAAATCATTATTGTATTATAAGACCATTCTCACTCATCTTATAGGATTTTATGCACCAAAATATACTAATTAACAAGATAGTGTAAATTTAGTTGTCTGCGTGCCAAGAGGTTGTTGAAATTATGAATTCTGTTGTATTCCCTTCATGAGAATATATGGTTTTAGTGTTTACTTTGTTTTATTTTTGTTGGGTTATCCCGATCATTCCATAAGATCTCGTTAGTTTGTTAAAGGTTAGTTAAACTACTCTGTTAGTGTAGTTACTAGTTAGTGCCCTAAATGTAATTATCAGAAGTAATGGGCTAATGCTGTAATTAGTTTAAGATTAATTTGATGCATCGCGTTCTATTGTGAACCAACGCGTCGATACACCGGTGGGATTTCAGTGGGTATAAAATATAAATACCCATCGCCGGTCACCACCAATAATCAAATTACTAATCAAAGTTTCGTTTTTGTCAATCATTTACGTGTCTATCTTGATTTCATCTAATTTCGCGTTTAATCAATCCAATTGGACCATCAATTTTAAAGTAGTTCATTCTTTTTACCTTGATAAACATTTGGCAACTATAAACCGGTAGCATACGATGGAAGTAAAGATGCAAAAACAAAAAATTTAAACATGAAATATTAGAAGAAAAAAATAATACAAGATAATTTAGTTCATAGCGAAATAGCGAAACGTTGCGTGTTCGAATCCGATCCGCAGCGCCAATCACCTTGCCGCTGAGTCAGGCTGATTTACCTCTCACGTGATGGACCTGGGGCGGTCTGGCGTGGGCCGGTTAGCGTGTCCGGAACAACACGTTTTGCACCAAATAAGATTGAGAAAGTTGATAAATCAATTCATAAATATGAATATATTTCACAAAAACCTCCTAATCATGAAAAGAAACCAATTTTCTCCCATGAATATGAATATATTTGGTAAAATACCCGTTAACCTGCCCCAATTACCCGATATTATATACCCGTTTACCCGCCCCTCTTACTCGATGATATATATCCATTTAACCGATTATAAACCTAATATAAATTACCTTTTATATAATTACTTGTTATATAACTATATTTAATATGATAATAAACTATATTATTATTATTTTTTTTTTTTGATATTTATGAAACTCGAACGCAAGTGTAAGTGTTTATTTTGTTAAACTTTAAGCATAGTTTGTTGGGACAAATATAATTTAATTAAGAATTACACGATCAATACCCGACGGATTTGAACCGAGTATAAGTTTGTAGTAAATTAATGTATATACCCGAAACCGCGGGTATACCTAATATCCGATGGGTAAATACTTGATGGAAACCCGACGGGTTTTGGGACTTGGTTTTCTAATCGGGTATGGGGTTGGGATTACCAAAACCCGTCCGAAACACAACCCATTACCACCCATAAGTTGGACATTTATGCAAACTCTTCTTACGTATTGGATCACATCATTGGGTAATAAAATATAGATAGTAATAATAGGGGTTTGGGATATAATGCATGTCCTCCACCGATTCATAATTGTTTTACCAAATTACCTGATGAAGACAAGATCACAGAATTCAAGGTAATAACACCGCTTGTTGACCCAAGTGAATTAACATTGAATCTTCATCCAAATAAGAAACGTTTAATGGTAAATCATGTTGTGAGGAGGAATTTGTGGAAAGAGTTATTCTACATGTTTCATATTCCAACCCGATTGGTCAAACATCATCTTCTAATTTGATGTTAGCGCACCTATTGTTGAGGATTGGATATTCAATCCGACTCTGAAAAGATTAAATCCATTCATGATTCGTGCTAAGATTGAGAAAGTTGATAAATCAATTCTTAAATATGAATATATTTCACAAAAACCTCCTAATCATGAAAAGAAACCAATTTTCTCCCATTCAAAGTCAAATTTTAAGAAATTTGAGTTTGTTAAACAAATGCAGGATAGTGATGAAGTACGGATTTTGAAAATTCATCAAATTTTACATTTGTTAAACAAAAGCAAAAGTTTTCAAATAAAAAATTCTTCATGTTTTACTTCATCGTATGGTCCCTTAAATCCAAAATATGTTACTTCGAAGCCTGTTGAGTGGAGAACATAATTTGATCAAACCAGAAAAGACCTAATATAGCTAAAAGTTATATTTGCATAAGGTCAAAGATAAACTTATTGAATCATGCAACAAGCTAAAATCGATTTCATTCCTATACGTGTGGATGATTTTGAAACATTAAAATAAAGAGACAACTTTAATGAGAAACAATCAAACCTATAGAAGAAGTTAAAATCCCTGAACCTGTTTTGAAAGTTGACCCATCCTAACCATATTATCATAAGAAATTTTTAGCAAATATCAAGTTTGGACACCTAAATGTTCAATTTCATAATTAAATGTTCCCTTAGGGAAATGAATGGATATACGGTTCATGATGATCACGGACAACCTAAGATCATTGAGGCTTGGTTCTTAACGTTTAAGTTATTTGAGTCATTAGTGTAGGTTGCTCCTTGAGACTCTATCAAACAAATTGAATGTTGAATTTATCAGTTGATAGTGAAACTTGTGAAGCACAATATTTTTGGTAATATCTTTCTTTCCTTATACTTAAATCTATATTTGATGGGCAAAATCACCCATATGTTGATTTTACGTAGATAGCAACGGTTTATCGGTTTTCATTTTATTTTCTTTTTTCATATTAGTTTATCTTATTCTCCTTTAAAATTCAAAAAGATTAAAAATTTTAATTTCTAGAATTTTAGGGGGTAAATTAATAATAGAAAAATAAAAAACATTTTAAAATCAAAAGCTAAAAATAATAAAAATATATAAATGAGAAATTGACTAAGTTGTTGAGAAATGATGGTAGATTGACTGTATTTCATGACTCGTTATATAAGAAAGAACAAAAATAGAATAAATAATCATAAGTACATGGTATGAATGTATGATATGCATGATAGGCTTGATATTTCGCCGTCGATCAAGTTGAACAATTATACAATTATAATTGGTTTACGTGGTTCTACACATGAAAGTTGTAGTGTTTGATCTTTATCTTGATTGCGTGTGTGCCTGCTTGCTTGATTGTTATTGTCTTAATACACTTAATAATACTATTTGATTATGCGTTCTTTTGAAAGAAATTCAACTTATTATTTCTTATTTTGTTTAAGACTTGTACTTTCTCTGCGTCTGCGTCAGCATCGACCTAATTGTTCAGTCTTAAACACTTCAACTTATTTTCTTCGGTGTTTCGTTTACAAATCTGGACTTTCTCTGCGTATATGTCAATATCGACCTGATTGTTAGATTTGTAAACAATTTTAACAAGTTTTATTTTCTTTATTTTGTTCATGGATCGGGCTTTATCTGCGTATACGTCAGTATCGACCTTAGAGCTGTTTCATGAAAAGTTAATACCATCTCATGTTTGGATCGTTCTCATAAAAAGATATGTTATTTTATTTATTTTTATTGCGTTTTATTTTCAATTTCTTGCATTTTAATGAAAAATATAAAAAGATTTTATGTGTGATTTGAAATAAATTATGAAAAATCAAAAAGAGTTTTGGCGTGTTTTAGCATATCTTTAAAAACTACAAAAAGATTTTATTTCATTATTTTTCAATAAACAAATGTGATCAATAATATATGTTTGTGATGATTTTAAGAAAGGTGATACAATGTAAAATCATGAATTAAGACACGTTATTTCATGGTGTGTCTTGGCAATTTTCACGTTATAACTTCAAATACATGAATGAATATTAAAGTTAAAGACCAAAGTATCAATCGAGGGGGAATTTGCTACATTGGAGTGTTGATGTTTAAGAGCAAATTGACTGAAAATTGCAACGTTTACAAAGAGTATTCGACAGTATCGTACAAGGGGGAATTTGTTAATGCATTTTCTATTTCTCCGTTACTGTGCGAATAATATTACCAAAGCTTGACGGTCAAGAGACGAAAATTCGGATGAACAAGACACATCAAAGGCACCTTCGTATAGGTTTCATACGAAGGGAAGCACCTTCGTATGTCATGTTCATACGAAGGAAGCTCCTTCGTATAAAGTTGTTCGTACGAAGGAGACTAGGTATAAATAGCTTGTTCTTAGTTGACTTTGTAATACTCATGCATGCTCATTTGTCAAAGTCAAACTATACAGAGAGAGAAAGTGGGTTTATAGAGAGAGAAACTAGATCTTATTGTTATATCTTGAAACCATTCTTGATGATCAAGATACACAAAATGTTTATTTTCCTGGATGATTTCGATCACGTATATGCAAAAACAAAATCCACGCGTTCATTGCATTCTTAGGTAGAATCACATTGTTTTGATTCGAATCGTATCAAATCCAATTCTATCACATAGGTACGTAAAAACCCTTATAAGAAATGCGTAAAGGAGCTTAAAGTACTAAAATATATGATATATTATCATATTACAAATGTGTAGTATGACTGTAGTATGTCATACTGTATATATGAAGTATACATAAATAGATAAAAAAATAAAGAAAAAAACCGAATAAATCTATTTTAGAAACGCAAATATAAATTTAAACAAGTATAATTTGTAAATTATCATCATACGGCATATATGTAGTATTAAACTTTTATAATGCAACTTTTTTCCCCTTTTAGTATGACTTTATTATACTCGTTTGAAAGAGCATAAAATTTGTGATCCAATGGTGCAATTCGTTGAAAAAGATAATGACATATGAAGAAATGTGAATTGTTTGAAGTTCATTAAGTTCTATTTTTTTATTAAATTATAAAATAGATTTAAATCAAAATCATTTAAATTTGTTATTATCTAGTTAAGTACATATCTTAAGTATTTAAAATGGTAAACTACACTTTTTATCCATGAGATTTGCAATACTTAACAGTTTCAGTCCACCGTTAACATAAAACATCCCTAAAGTTTTAAGTTTTGATAATTTTCGTCCCTAACGTTTCAAGTCTTAAACTTTTTTGTCTTAACGTTTCAAGTCTTAAAGTTTTTTGTCCCTAATTAAAAGTTTTCTGTCAAGGGTTTATGACAAAACTGTTAAGACTTGAAACTTTAGGGACTAAAACTGTTAAGAGTGTACTCAAACTATTAAGTCTTGCAAATCTCAGAGAAGAAAACCCTAGTAACCTTTTTTTTTGTTAATTTGTATAATTACCAACTACATTTAAGAAATTTATATTTGAAAGGTTTCTATTGAATAGTTTCAAAACCATAAATCATAATTTATAGTTATAAAAGTGTCAAACATTTATTTGTTTTAAGTGTTAACAACATAATAAGTTAATATATGTATATGCAATAATTCGATGATAAAAGTTTTAAGCGTTACTTATGTAAAATGCAAATTACACGGGTTTTAAGCTAGTTGTATACAAAAAGGTAAAAGACACATAAACTAAGTATAAAAAACTACAATTCTAAAGTTTAACAAACCGCAAGAATAAAATACATACAAAATAAAAAAAGAGTATGGTCCCAAGACTTTGAAATCGTCGAATAGTCGCTCCAAAAAGGTGTTCTGAGGTAATGTTATGCTACTATTAGCAGATTCAAAGTTTGATTCAAATTCAGTACTCCTCGGTCTAGTTGAAGCTACTCGCCCTACTTAGTACCTCGGTTAACCTTTCATAAAAAAATCATAGTTTTATATGCATAAATTATTGTCTTAACATTCCCTTGATTTTTCTAGTTCTAAAGATAAAGGCGACGCCCCGAACTTGTGAAGTTGGCTTCGATCTATTCTTCGACCCCTTATTATCCTGTCAAGTATTTGATTCTAGCAACTGTTATCCCCCTTCGCAGTTATGTGTATGGTGTTGTATGTATCGTATTGATTTATTATGATTATAATTGAAAATAATTTGATGCAATTATTGATTCATATATATTTGGTTTAACTTTGTAAAAACATAACCAAATTTCAATTTTGTTCCAATTAAGTCACTCAAGTTTAAAAAATGTTTCAATTAAGTCAATCAACTTTAAAATTTTATTAAATTATAGGTTTTAACATGTTTTTTTTATGTTTTGACTATTAAATATTTTTTCCTTTGTTTTGATGTTGATGTGGATTCATGACATGGATTTTAGTTAATTTTTTTTTTAAAATTAATATATATTATTAAATTTTAAATATACTATATTGGAAAACCTATCCAGCACCTCATCTCCTACATGTATTTCTTGACACAAATAAATCCGATGATTGGTCAATTTGAAGGTTAAATGACCCAAATTGAACGAAAAATGCATTAGTGATCTAATTGAAACAAAATCAAAACTTGGTTATGTTTCAGTTAAATTTTTCCCTATATATTTTGTTAAACATTAGTAAACTTTTTATATTTGACATATATCTCTATAAAAAATAAAAATTACTTGTATTTTACCATGCCCGAGTACTCTCGAGTACTACCGGCCTAGCCCGAGTACTCACAATTCCCAGTGAAAAGCGGCGACCTTTTTGCGGAAATAAGATCTCAATAGCGACGAACCGTTAGCGGCGATTCTTTAGCAGCGACATATTGCTGCAAAACCTTTAGTGGCGATTTTGGTGTCTATTAGCGGCGATATTTGTCGCCGCTAAAACCGGCTTTTCTTGCGGTGTTTAAAGACTAAGGGAAAATGATTATTTAAATAGAGCTAACACAAAAGGTCAACTAGTTTTAGATCAAAAGATCAAATTAATAATAACTTAAAAAAAACACTGGTTGGAGTTAATTCTTGAAAATGATTCATCCCATAGAATATCATAATAGGAAGGACGATTCTTGTAAATTAGTCTATTATTTATTAAAAGTTCTTTTAAAGAATAGTCATAACGTTCATACGTACCATACAATTCATTTTGGACAGACGTACCATATGATTCACAAGAGTTAAAAAGTAATGGAGGACTTCATTCACAGAGTAATCTAATGACATCTATGCCCTTTGTGGATTAGCAAATACAAATTGAGTGGTTGGGATGAAAAGCTAAGGATGTGTCATATCAGCAGTGTTATTTGGCTTGTAATAATCTGGAGTCAAGTTTGACCCTAACTTAGTCGTATGCAACCCTCTTGCCCATCGAAATGACGTTTCATGGTAAATGTTTTAACTTTTAACGTATCATTTGGAGACACCACCTTCTTTACTATATTCGTATGAATGAAACAAAGACATTGGATATGCTCAACAAAGTATAATAAAATTTGTACGCAATTATTTTAATATTTCTACTCAAATATTTGTTCGAATTATGTTACAAATTTGTATATTGAAAGTATCAAACAAAAGTTATATATATGGTTACTAATGAAGTTTCAAGAATTAGAAAGTGATTTTTAGTTTTAAGTAAATTATAACACGTAGCAACATGAGTTATTCATTAATTGAAAGATATATATATATATATACTAGATCAGTAGGAAAGAGATGAAATGAAAATTATGACAGATCGAAGATAGAAATACATGCAATAGACAATAATATATAATGTATAATAATTATAACATTCAGTTTGTTATGTCTATCGTACCGACTGCTTTGTTCATTAAAATTTCATGAAATTATATTTGTTATCTAAGTGAGTAGATATTTACCACGGGGTCGACTAGCTATTGTAGAATTCCTCTCATTAAGGATTCAAATTCTCCTATTCACACCAAAGCGTCTAAAGATCTTGCTATATATAGATGACCGATGTAAATTTTATTCAATAAAGTCACCACTAGTATAAATTCATTTTTTTAAGGCGCGTAAAATAGATTTAACTGTCTCAAAAGATGTCACCTCAAAAAATGGTTTTCCATATTATACATTTTATATGTTGGGTGAAAAAACTGTCTAAAAAATGCATTTTTTAAGGCGGTTTAACTGTCGTATAAAATGCCTCCTTTTTTTTAGGCAATTCTTTCACCCGTCATATAAATGAGTAATATGAAATACCATTTTTTGAGGCGACATCATTTGTACGTATGATTATAAGGAGTTGCATCAACATTCTGTGTATAACACATGGTAATATTGGCGTACACGTACATCTATTCATAAACAGTTGTAAAATTAACATATATATATATATATATAACCTATAAATTACAAATGATTTTATGTGATTTGGTATCATCAAAAAAAGACATAAAGGTCCCGTAACACCCATACATTGTGTTGAAAGAGTTTAGAAAGCTACGTTTTTGGGACCTAACAGATAACGTGGTTTAAAAAACCCCGGTGTTGCTCTCATTAAGGTTTACGTTTCGAGCCTCGTCAAAGACGGATTAAATGTGAACAAATATTGTTCAAAATGACCAAAAAGGCGATTATATATTTAACTTATTGACCGCTTAACAACCGAAGGTTACTTTTCAACCGAAATTAGCAACCACTTTTGTAGTAAAAAATTTTACGACACCTTGAGACTATAAAAAACACAAGACTTAACATTGTAAGGTACAGATTCTTAAAACTCTATATAGCACAAATTTTCTGAATGTGTTATCATCACGAAGGGAAAAGAAAAACAAAACATAATAAAGGACACATGATGTGAGTATGAGAAATATTAAGGTTTGACCGGCATAACTGGCATCGTCCTCAAATACATGTGATATGATTTTTGTTTTTATTATTATTGTCCAGAGATTAGGTTTTTGAAATCGCCATTAAAAAATAAAGGTTTTTGAGATCAAGTTTTGATCAATAAATGCCATATTAAAAAGACAAAAAAGGGTTCTGAAATTTTGCCTCCTATTTGAAGATCATCAATTCCATGCAAAACCCTACATTTTGGTTCTTGTCATCATTGAGATATAGATTCGATATGTCTCTGCCTGTATGGCCTTCAATTTAGCTTCATTCCAAACAACTAGTCAGTGTTTTAAAATCATAATGCTTTCATTGTACGACATCAAATTAAGTTTGATATGTAATGACGGATTGTGGGAATTATAGGATGATGTTAGTTGGAAACAGGTTTAATGTTGTCATGAATCATGTGCTTAAATGCCTATTTGTTATTAACATCCGTAAAACATGGTCCCTGCTAGATGCAACATCATTAATTAAGGAGCCAAAAACGTAGTAATATAAGTTACTACGTGGATCAAAATGCAGACAAGGAAGCATTTTTTTGTGTAGGTTAATGTAGGGTTAGCATGTGCCTAAGGCTGGCCAAATCCTTTGCTAGAATGCAAAATCTTTTTCTTGGAATATGAAATCACATTAATTGCTCATGTAACATAGAAGGTATGATCCATCCATGTACGTTTGCTAATTTCAAAACATGCTAAATAAACATCATCATCATCATCATCATCATCATCATCATCATCATCATCATCATCATCATACTCAGTATATCCCACCTAAGGTAGGGTCCGAGGAGGGTAAGATGAAGACAAGCCTTACCTCTATCCCGTAGGAATAGAGAGGCTGCTCCGAAAGAGACCCCTGGCTCATGATGCTTGATTAACCGTCAACCCAATGCTTTTAACGTTATTTTCACAAAAATAAGTAAAATAACGTTAAAACTTGTGCAATTTTACATTTTCCCCTCGAAAACCTACATGAATTGAGCAACCCTAAACCCTAAATAAACAAGGAGTACCAAATGGCTTGTATCATACTGATGATGGTTTTGATGGGTTAGTTGAGGCAGTGAGGGGTGTGAAACACGGTTCTTCCGTGGTGTGAAGGAGGGCGTGAGGAGAGTCCCATGACAACGCTCACGATTGGATTTCAATATTTTATTATAGTTGAAGAGTATGTAATTAAAAGTAGTTATTTAAAAATGGTTTTGAACTACTATATGTATCCGCAATTTGCATCCCTATCCCTTATTCAAAACTGTTGGTTGCGTCCTTATCGCAGGAAATTTTCAATTAGAATCCCTATGGTTTGTATTTCTTGCAAATTGCACCCCTAATTAACGGCAATCCATAGTTTCAAAAGTTGAAAAGGACAATATACCGAAGTTGATAATGCAAACCATATAAAGGAATGAACAAACATTCCCTCTTCCCTTCACGAACATATCTCAAATGCAAATTACACAATTCTAATATAAGATAACACCTTTTAAGAATATTGCCAGAAGCATCAATTGAAACTATATATATAGTTAGACTCTATATATGAAACACAGAAAAAATATACGAATACCACAACTATAAAACCATTCAAATGTTATTAAGCACATAAACTCAGGCACAAAACAAAGATGCGAACCATATGAAACCATCCAACTGTTATTCATAATCTGGTTTCAAACAAGGGGTAAACTACAAATGCAAATGGGGTAAAATTGATGCCAAGAAAACCCCATTATTACAAGAAAACCTCACGTGTAAGTTTTTTTGCCTCGCTTATCTTGTTTTTTAAGGTCAGTTCTTGTATGATGTCGACGAAGGTCTCATGTTCACGATTATTATTCTTGCAAAACTCAGAAAGTCTTAAAGCACATTTCTTCATGAAGCTGTCGATTGTGTCCGTTGGAAGTGCATACGGCGAATCATCAGAAGTGAATAGGGCGGATCAGCTTCCTCTACCTAGGTACAGATTAAATGCTTGTGCAGGACTCTCAGATGGCTATGATCGAACAATAGAGTATGTAAGATGTAGCTTGTGCCTCTTAGGCTTAACAAGATGGGGTTCGGATAAAAACGGATATCACTATCCAGTCTATTCTATTTTGAATAGTCCAGATAGTTGACTACAAGATATGATCCTCTGTCTTTGCCTGGAACTTTATAAAATGTGACGAAATTTCATTTAGAAGTGAGCATTTTTATTTAAATTAATAAATTGTTTAATTTAGAATTCTCGAGAGTTTTCGGGGTTTTCTTAACTCGAGTGAGTTTCTATTAGACTTATAAACATCATATGTATAATTATTCCTAATTTAAAAATAAGGTTGCGGATGAGGACTACGAGCAACATGTACTTTGTATATTGGTATATTATGGTTTGCATTGCTTGAATGGTGGAAAAGCCCATCCATCTCTTTCATCATTACGGATAACATGTCGTGATTCGTATTATAAGATTGGTGGCTCAGTTGAAAGCAACATCCACTTCTTCTATGCATGGAACATTTCTAATAATATTTCCTCAAGAAATATATGTTTATTAGATGATTATTCCTCCCGTTCCATTTCTAGCATTTTTATATACTTGTTATGCCATTTTTTTTATAAGGCTTAGTATTTCTTATTGACAAAGTCTTGCAATGTATCAATCTATATATATATTTTAGTTAGTTCTTACTTTAAATATTTTTAAATTTGATCTCTATCAATCCAAATGTCGGTGTGCCTACTAATTATGACTATTATCTTTAACACCTATGGTTATTTGAACTAGATTTATTATAATAGACTAAATTATAAATTTTAACCTTTATTTTTATTAATAATCACAAATTTCAACATATAACTTTATTAAGTATAATAGACAAACTTTAATCAAATTAGTTTATTCAAATCTCAACCTTTAAACTAACTTCAGTTAGTTTCCTTGTTAATCATTACTAGAGGATTTGTTTTGTCAAAAGTTAAACTTGAGTGGATTTTCGTGTCCAGTTCGACTGTTAAAACTTCTTTTTGCATTTTTCGCTTCGTTCGGGCTCTGTTTCGCACACGGTTTTTGCCTACATTCACGATTTTGCAGTTTCTATCTGACCCATTGGTTTCACCTCATGGAGAGGTGTTGAGATATCGGATCTATGATACGTTTCATCGTTTTATGTGTATCTTTCGTATCGTCGCTCGTATCAAATTTTCGTATACACTCAAAAGATCCAAAATACATATTAGAATATGATAAAAATATTTATATCATATAAATAACGAATTACATTAACGCACCGTTAAAATTACTAATGTATAAGGCTGGATTCTGACGAGCGCTTAACTTCCAGTCATTTTTCGTGTAGGTGTCTCTTTCTATATATTATATCTTTTTAGTTTACTGATTTTAGGAATTACGGCAAACGAATTATTATTTCGGAAACCCTAGTTTACTTCTAATAGAAATTGATTAATCGCTTAGAAATTAGCAAACTTACAGTTATTTGTCCATGTTCAATTGCCTGAATTTGGTGTTGAAATACTCTTACGGAGCAAGTAAATTTTTCACTTTTTCATCAAGTTCAATTCGCAAACTTACACTTTTTCTAGGAGTAAATAATTTATTTTTTAAAAGTCATATACCCTACCTTTTCAAAATGACTTACAATTATTGGCATAAAGTTACAAATATACCACACTCTTTACTCAATCTACCACCCGCCACCCCCACCACCACCACCAGCGCCGCCACCCACCATGACCACTCGCCACGACCCCCCCCACCACCACCATCACCGCCACCCGCCACCACCCACCATTGCCGGCTTGCCACCACCCCGCTTGCACCCACCACATCACCCACCACCGTCACCTGCCATCGTCACCCACCACCGTCACTGCCACACGCCACCACCCACCATCGTCACCCGCCACCGTCACCCACCACTACCCACCGCCACTATCACCCGCCAGGTCGCCACCACCCACCACCGCCATCGTCACCCACCACCATTCACTGCCATTGCTGCCACCGGCCACCACTGACCACCATCATTGTAATCCAAACACTTTTTTAAAAAGTTATAAGTTAATAAGCACTTTAAAAAAAAAACACTTTTTAACCAATCTCAAAGTGGTTTTAACATAAAGCCAAATTTGTTTATGTAAACGACAAAGCGGTTTTTATGATTTAGGCTGGTGGAGTTAGATGAAAAAAACGTTTCTCTCTATATTTAACCTGTAGATACATATGACATGGATATTCTCTACAAGTGCCAAGTATTGCAACAACAATATTATTTTTTACATAGATTTCGCTAGAACACTTGCCAACACGTAAACACGTAAGAGCGACACACATGGTCAATGCCATTTTCTTATACGTAATTCGTAAAAATCAATATGTAAATTTATTATTATAGCTTTGAGGCCCTAGAAGGTTCAAAACCACCAAAGCGGATAAAATGCATTACAAATAGCCCAGAGACAAAATATACTACAAATTAAAACTCTACAATAATAAAAATAAAATTGCTGCAACCACTACTGAACTTGAAAAACCGATCATAATAAATGCAAGTTTTTGGACACATATTAGAATTTTCACTAAACTGCTTGCAAGATGCGAAGTTCCATTGTAACCCTTCAGTGCACGTTCAATGTTGACGATCATACATGGTATCATATAGCTTGCAAATAATCAATGAATTAGTTGGAACTAATTGAAATACATATGTTGTAGCACAGTGGCGAAGCTTCATATTAAACAGTGAGGTTGCCAAGATCATATATGTAGAATTTTAAGGGATTTCGTAGGTTGCCGGCCTATATATATAAAAAAAATTTTGGTAGAAATCGCGAAATTTATACTACGCGCGAAAAAATCTGGGGTTGCCCCACAGAGCTTCGTCCTTGTTGTAGCATCTACTGAAATTTACGTACATCTTCTAAGCTACCGGTGTATTTTATTTAATTTATATTGATATGACATTAACAATACTGCTAACCAAACATGTGTACAAAATGAATTCCGCATCTTCTAAGTTGTTGTAGCACACACGAATACATATGAAAAGCAAATTATTTTATGTTTAATGATATGTAAATGTTAAAATAGTGCACTTCTTGTTAATCACATACCAACAACCATAGAAATCATTTTGTCTATTTGCACCTCCCCAACAACAAACATACACTTTAACAAGTCTAACTCCAAAGACTCATGCATTACATCCACCAGATGACAACTTTCCAATTATAAGGTAAGTTATTATCCTTTCTCAAAATATATATTTTTTTACATATAATAACACTTGTCTTTTTCAGGCTTTGCATCTGAAATACAGTGGTACCAAGAATATTGGTTTAAGGATTGACCTTAAGAATGAACTAGGTAGACGACTTCAAATGCAACATACTTTGAACTTTTACGGTAACAATTGTCTACTTATATTTAACATGCACTAGTTGACAATATTAATGCTTTTGGTTCGCCACCAACACGAGGCTAGAGTGTCATTTAGGTTTTTAAAAGTTAGTTTGCCTTTGATGCGGAATGGTCACACCTGCACAGTCTTGCGTTCTTCGCCTAGGCTATGTAGTTTTGTTTACTTTCCATTCTATCTTAAAGTTGTTTTGTTTTTGTTTTGTTGCTAGCTACACTTAGAAATATGCACATTTTGTGAGCGGTATAGGAACTTTTTGCTCTAACATCCGGTCTCATATATCATTAATATTGTTCCTTTTACTGATGTTTGGATCTCACGGAATTGTTTTGGCTCTCTAGGTGAAAACTTCTCATGAAGGTCACCTATCTAGGATTGTTGTCAACTAAGTACGCTAACCTGTGAATTCTTGTGTCATCCAATACTATTAAGCCTAAACATGTTGGTGATATTAGAGGTATGACATTTCGTATGAATCAGAAAAATCTATTATGTCCACGACTGATGTGGGATTTGTCTCTAGTGGGACAATAAGACCCCCCCCCCCCCCCCCCTCCTCTTTGGACTCATCGTACTCTGTGAGAGTTGGCCCACTATTCTTTGCAGGATGTGGTATTGGCCTAAATCCACTCACATTCACACCCAATGCAAGTGACCTTTCAATAAATTCTCTCTTCAACCAATACAACTCAATCTTCATCTAGCGTATCTCAATACTCTACATATATCCCAATAAGTTTAAAACTTTTCACGTGTTGACAGATATTTATAATTGCATCATCATTCACTATGATCTAAGACCACAATTCAAGTCCCTTTCAGGCATATTAAAAAGATAGTTTACAAGTAAGACTATTAAACATTTGATCTTATACGTTATACGTAAACGTAAAACTTAGCAACATTAATCATATCAATATAATTGGTTTTACGTATAGATATTTTAGGCCAAGAGCGCAAAATCACAAAGTGCCCTCCATGGTAGATCTATATGCTAAAACATCTAGATTTTTGTGTTAGAATAACGAAGAAACAATAAATGTATATAGGTCACTTTTTTAGTTTTAGATTGGAAAAAAAAATACAAGATTTAAAAGCAAAATGTGACATGTAAAAGCAAAAACCCACAAAATGTAGCAACCAAGTCTACTACACTTACAATAAACATCGAATGGATCCAACTGATTATGTGGTCATGTGGATGTGAACAATGAACCTACCACTGCCAAAGTTGTAGCAACCATATCGAATTCAATATCTAATATTGGAAATATGGATAAATTCGAATGAAGAACTAAAGAACAACGACAGGAAGAAGGGCTTTGTAATGATGGTGTATTGTATATGACCAATATGTGTACAAAAGAAATTACTTTATATCAACTTTATATATTACAGGTTCAATGTATAACGAACTAAATCGGTAAAGTAATATAAAAAGAAAGCAAAGTTCGAATGAAATCATGTATGAGAAAAATGATAAATATCTATTTTCAAACATGTTATTGCTAAATTAAATATTAAAGAACTAAAACAAATGAAGGACGGTGACGTGAGATCACAAAAAAGTCTTTGGATGGAATAAATGAGTTTGAGAATTGAACTAGGCTTCATAATAAAATTCGTTGTTTTTTTTTTTGTGATTGCAATACCGGAAGATATTAGTGGGCTCGGTTGCAACGAAAAACATGCTAGATTAAATGAGAGCTTGCAGCCCACAAAGAAATTAAATGGGCCATCGGTTGGATTGTTGTAAGAAAAAGCAGCCTTGATGCGTTACTGTTGAAGCCAAGAAGAAAAGCAAGGAATTGAAATTATGAGAAACTAATATATTCATGAAAATGGATTTAGGGTTTAGTTAGTAAGTGTATTCAACACGAATTTTACTAATAGTTGGACATTCTCGTTTGCGGTTCAATATTGTTTTGATTGTAAACGTTTTAAGCATTGGTTTGAAGTCTGAAGAGCGTCAAAGTCAGATTTTTCTTAATTAAAGTTGTTGAGTTTTATTAGGAGATAATTGGTTTGATGGTATTCTAGCATGTCCTTTGAAACTAAAACATAATATGACTATGTCTATGTAATCTTCCAATTGGTAAATCAATATAGGTTATATTTCTAGCTTTGAAACCTAAAACCTGAGGGGTGATCATATTTTGTTCATAGTTTAACTAGTTGCTTTTTAATCAGTATTTGTCAAAGAATGGTAATTAAATCGTTTCAATATAAAAACAATTACATATTCGAATACAAAATAAAAGAGCACATTGATTGAAACAAAGAATGGGTAATTCAAACCCTAAGAACAAAAACTTGCGAAGTACATGATTGCTTGATTGTTGTGATTATAGAAGAGATCTTGTTACGATTCTTGTGTGTTGTAGCAAACGAGAACAAACCTTAAATAGGGAGCAACCAACGGCTAGAAATTTAGTTGTCAACCATCAAAACTAAAATCTTGATCTTGGAAATATGAAAGCCATTAAAATCTGCACAATCACCAAACTTAAAGGAGGAGGAGAGTGACCGGAACGAAGCCCCAACATCTGATGCATACTTCTTTACGTGGGTTCTTTGGACACCAATTCAAGACCCACACGAAATCTGGCCCAACCCAACAACGAACCAAATATAGAAGCCTATTAAACTAAAAAGAACCCAATAATCTTTTAACAATATTCGTTGCAATCAATCACCAACTCAAATCAAAGTTTAAGTTTAAGTAACTAGGTTTAGTTTAAATAATTGAACATTATTGATCGACCAGATGCTCCTCGTGGATACATACATAACTTACCTTAGCTACCTAGGTTAATTAGGCTTTTACATGACCCCAACGACATGTCATCATCCTCAAGTGCATACCACGTGAGACTTATTTAACATAATTACATAATATCGTTGGGGCAAAGGATGTGAACGACAACAAATAAAATCAGCCATTGAAATGAAAACAAATTTTACCTCAATGACAAACCGGAAATGGAAATTAGCTCATTATTTCACAACTCTTTATAATTTCTTTCCTATTTCTGTAACATATTCTAATCGTAAACTTTAGCTTGACCGTTTTTGTGTGAGTTTTAACTTCGACGTGCATTGTCAGTTCTGAGAGATTGACTGATGTTGGCTTTGATCTTTATTTTCTATGAACTTCACTTTGTAGATTATTTGACCATTGCTTAACACTATAATGATTAATATTTGTGGTAACTTAAATGTATATTTTGTCTAAAAATAATAGGAACAAAATCTCGATTATCCATTTGATTTTAAAATTCAAAGGAATTCAAATGCAAGTGAAAAAAGAAGGAAAAAAGGGTAATGATGAAAACTCACGACTTTTTAAATTTCATCTCACATTCTTTTAAACATTCATAACTTTTTTTCATACGACATTATTTTTTTATAAAAAATGCAGCATAAAAATGAACATTTTATTCTCTTTAATTTGAGTACCATAGTGATATATAGTTTTTAATTTAAAAAAAATATATATAGTACAAACTAATCTATTTTTTTAAGACCGCAAAGGTAAAAAATTAAAACAATACATGTTTATCTAGTTATTTTGATAATATTGTACATGTATATCTAATTGTTTTAGGAATACATTACATGTACATCTACTTGTTTTCAGAATACTGTACACGTATATCAATTGTTTTAAAATATAATACATGTGTAAATCTAGTTGTTTTAGGAATACAATACATGTATATCTTGTTTTTTAGTAATACAGTACATGGAAATTTAGTTGTTTTGCAAATACAGTACATGTATATATATTTTTTTGTGCTAAATTCTTTTGTACTATATCACTGTATTAGATTTTATTAAGTTTTAAAAAAAGTATATCACAATGATACTCAAATTAAAGAGGTTAAAAAACTTGTTTTTATGGTGCAAATTTTATAAAAAAATAATTTTATATGAAAACGTTATTAATGTTTAAAGAAAGTGGAAGAAAAGTTTAAAAATGTCAACAAATGGGTTTTTACATGAATGTCATTTCTCTTGTTTTTTACCTTAATCAAATGGATGAATATATGATTTGTTCCTATTTTTTTAGGCAAACTCTTCTCCCTATCTGATCATTCTTCTATAATTGTTACCAACCACATAATTATTGTTACCGATTTTTGTCATTATCAAAACCCAGGATTATACTTTCACAATTAAACCATTGCTATTCCAACAGTGTCTTCACTTCATTCGCCTCACACGACTTGTTTGTAACATCAAAGCCCAAACCTTATCCACAAACTTTATTTACTCTGAAATTTAAGCAGAAGTGATAGAGGAAAAGAGAGCTCTCTATTCTCCACGTGGATCATAGAAAATTGGGGACTCAGGGGCAAAAGCGTGTGTCATAAAAATATGTCATCTTTTTCAAAATATAAACAATTTATGACGTGTATTTTTGTGTGTCACGATACTGAGTCTTGTAATTGCGTAAGTTCCAATCCATCGATTGTCCGTTCTAGTGGTTCATTTTTTAGTACACTACAGATTGATTTGTTCTTGTTGTGAGATATAAGCCTTGTTCCGTTGGTAACTCGTGAGCCGGTAGTGATGGCGAAGTATAACTTGATACATTTTGATAGTCAAATTATAAATAAAACATCTAATGTGGTTTATAGATTTATAAATTACTTGATACATTTTTATGTGTTTTTTTTAATACTTGAAGAATCTGTGTAACAATCTACAAAATAATTCAAAATTTTTATTATCGTAAATTTTGTTATTATTTATTTGAGACGCGCCACCTATGTTGAACACTGATTATAAGTTAGTAATAAAGATATAAAGATATTATTTATTAACAAAATGTACAATAGAAATAAAGAAGCACTATGAATGCTCTATACATAGGGCTCTTCATAAGCCGAGCCGAACCGAGCGAAGGTATGCTCGTGCTTGGCTCGTTTACAAACCGAGCGGATTGGATTGGTTCGGATTTGTAAAACCGAGCCAGATGTTAATGCTCGTGCTCGCTCGTCTACAAACCGAGCGGCTTGGATTGGCTCGGTT
>WOUH02000012.1:2180753-2192891 GCA_009936405.2 Stevia rebaudiana
CCGCAGTAGGTTTGGACAGTACCGCTTGTCTAACTACCATATTGCTAGGAATTATTCTATCGACCTCTGTCGATTTCTATTCTATCGACCTCTGTCGATTTCTATCTACTGCATCGATTCTATTTCTTTCAACAAAACCTTCTATCTCATATCACTATACTGAAAGACGTTTTCTTGTCTATTTATAGACCTCTGTCCAAGTAAATACTTTCTAACGTTCTTCTCTTTCCATACCCTGGCCTCAAGCCAATATCAATTTACGTGTCAAAACCACCTCTTTCCACTATCTACACTCAACATCCTGAGTGTCTTATCTTTCCACTATCTACACTCAACATCCCGAGTTTCTTATCTTTCCACTATCTACACTCAACATCCTGAGTGTCTTATCTTTTCACTATCTACACTCAACATCCTGAGTGTCTCACCTTTCCACTATCTACACTCAACATCCTGAGTGTCTATGATCTCATCTATACTCTTAATCCTGAGTATCCATAATCACCTTTCTCTACTATCTATACTCATCTTCCTGAGTATGTATTCCAATAGTCTCCTTACACTATCTATACTCAATACATTTGAGTATCTATAACTATAACCTCTGTACTCACACTCTGAGTATCATTTCAAATAACATCCTTACACTATCTATACTCATAATCCTTTAGTATCTAGTCTTTATATTAAAAACCATTATACTATAATCCCGGCTCACCACGGGCATTACAACGACATGTTTATATTATAATCCCGACTTACCACGGGCATTACAACGACATGTTTATAAACATATTATATTACACAATATATATGGTTCTTAATTATCTAGACTTTTAACAGTAGTATGCTAGGCCAAAAACATTTATCAAACAAAGGGCTCATAGAACTCACCTCAATCAAGTAGAACCTCCGCTTATCTTTCCTAAGGATTTCCCGCACCTCCGACTTCACACGCGAACCGAGAGCTTCCTGAGAGCCTTTAGGTGTTTCCTGAACACCTAACTTCATCCACTATGAGTCTAGAGGGGTATTTGAGCGTAAAATAGACCAGAGGTCCGAATCTGGGGTCCCGAATTATGGCTGCCCGAAGCAGCCTTTTATAGACACATTCTGCTTCCCAACGCGTGTCGTGCGGCCTAAGGGCCATCCTTGGCGCGTGGCTCCTGTCCACATGGATACTCACCCCCTCTGCTTGACACGTGTCCCAATGACTCATGAGCTGCCTTGCCACGTGTCCTTGCTGGTGCCACCTCTTGACACGTGTCTTGCCACGTGTCGTGGCGTGATTCGTCCCTCGGTTAATCAGTTTCAGCGCGACTGGTTAACTTGTTTTCGCGTTTCCCGCTTCGTTCGGACTCCGTTTTGCACGTGGTTTTCGCCTACGTTCACGATTTTCAATTCTCTATCTAACCCCACTGGTTTCACCTTCTAAGGAGGTACTGAGATTTGGGATCTATCGGACGCTTCATCATTTTGCATGTATCTTCCGAACCGTTACTCGAATCAAAATTCCGCATACACTCAAACGCTTCTAAACACTTATATGAATATGATAAAAGAGTTTCTATTATTTAAATTTTGATTTACATTAAGGTACCGTAGGTAATACAATCGTCCTAACATCGAAATTTGATCATAATCATACTACTAAACAGACAGAAGGTTCCTCTAATTCTCGTATTTCAAACACATAAAATTCGGGGCGTTACACAAATCGTCGGCTCATCCATTGACCGGTGACATGATGATTTTTCCCGTTGTCGGAGAGAGGCCGATTTTGTTTGGTCTTGTTTGATGAAGATTTTGGTTAGTGTTCAATTGTTCATCTTCTTCAAAGAAGCAGATTTGTAAAAAGATGAAAGAGAAACAAACAATCACAAGTTGCAGAGTAAAAAAGACAAAAGAGGAAATATATTCCCATCTTACCCTTGGCATCATCTACACCCTTTACTTAAAATCTAAATATTTAATAATAAATCAATGGATGACAATTGGTTATATGGTTATTACTTTAAAGATGGGTTATATTTGATTCCCATCTATATATATATATATATATATATACACACACACACACACACGCACATGTTAAATTTATGAATAAACTAGTATATTTACAAAAAGAATTATGAATACTAGGTGTTTCGGTTTGGTTTTTTTTATTACTTCCGAAGATACCGTCATATATTGGATTTACACAAGAACACATGGTAAATAGATATATACATCGGAAGACTTATATTTTTTTCATAATAAAGGTTAAGTTTACAATATATGGTAGTCTATACATAATATTCAAAACGACTATCTAACAAGTCTTCAAAACTTGATGCCAACTCCTTGTAGCTTACATTGATGCCTTCAAGCCGCTTCAAAGCCCTTACTGCCCTACTTTTGATTACAAACTAGCATGCATAGTTAAGTGCTCAACTTTACGCCGGTGAGTTCTAATTTTTAATACCGACCATCGTGGCATTTCACATTACAATCAGAAGCATCTTTTATATGACACGACACAATAACTACATGTATTATATGTTTATAGAAACAATAAAATCAATATATAATTCAAATTTTGTCCTTTGGTACCAATGTATTTGAGATCATCGTTAGTCTCGGTTATTCCAAAGCAATTTATGTAGTGTCTCATGCACTATCTAGGGTTACGTTTACCCTTTGCTGGCATATTCATCACTAACCTTAAATACAGTTAACTGATCAATTACCCCTCAACCAAGGCCACTCTTTCACGGAGAGTAGTGTTTCTCGCACTCAGCAAGGGGACAATATTCCACTTGTTATACTAACTATTGCACAGATATTCGACCGTAGTTGGTTTCAAACAAATTACTGCATAGACTCTTTTTCGTTCTACAAAATAGTTATATTTTGCACCGATGTGCTAGAACTTTTCTAGTCTGTATACTGTCCAAAGTCCAAGTATAGATCGTTTAACGTTTAGTTTCAAAAAACTGGCCTCAAGCCAAAACCAATTTTCATGTCAAAACCATTTCTTTTCAGCATTAAGTTTCTATACTCAACAATTTAAGTATTTTTACTGCCCAAAACCATTTCTCTTCAAAAACCAAATTCTATACTCAACGCATTGAGTATATTTGCTCTTATAACCATTTCCACCATATTCTTATCAATATGGTATCTTCAAATCAGTTTAAGATAATTTTTTTTATTTCCATGGGCATTACAACAACATTGTTATAAACATTTCGAATCTTAGGTCAAGTATGGTTTAAAGCAGCTAAATCATATAGCATACTAACCCAAAACATTAAAATATGTAAAGAGGGATAATAGAACACACCTATATTGGGCAGATCTTCTACTTTATCGTTTTAAGGATTTGTCAGATCTCTGCCTTCGCGCACAAATTGAGAGCTTCTGGCCACCTTCCAGCCAGCCGGTCACGCGTCGCGAACCGCTGGTGATCGGCTTGTCGCGTGGCGCGAGCCGCCCTACCACGTCGCCCATCCGTGTTGCCATGTGGCATGTTCTGGTGCTGCCACGTGGCCCAACGGATGATGTGTGTCTTCCTTTTTGCCACGTTTCAACACTCGGCATGCCACGTGTCGAGGCGTGGTTAGTTCGGTCAAGCGCAAACGTTTAAATCTTGTTTTCATGATTCCCGCTTTGTTTGGACTCCATTTCGCATGCAGTTTTTGTCAACGCTCACGATTTTCGATTCCAATCTAACCCTACTAAGCAACCTCCTGAAGTGTTACTCACAATTTGGACCATGGAACAATACTTGATTTACGCATAATTTTCACGTTGTTTATTGTTTTCTTGTTTTGTCTTCGACCATGTTTATCATTCCCTTATACTAAGGTTATAAACATCTATCCTTTGGCGTGTTTATAAAGACGTGTCATGTTTTCCTTTTCTCGATAATCTTAACCTATTATAATAATCACTAAGCATAGGGAACATATAGGTTATACCTTATCTGAAACTAGATGTTACAATTATATAAGAAGAAAAACCGAAACTGACCCAAATTTTTTTGGTTTCGTTTTTTTTTCGGTTCGGTTGTTTTGGTTAATTCAGTTTCAGTTGGGTTAATTTGATTTCATGTCCACACTTATATGCAGAAAACAAACTGTTCTCAGCAACCGCTGATGACAAAAAGTTGTTGCTGATGGCCAAATATTCTACTGATGCACAACTGGTGATGGCCAAAGTGTTGTTGATGCACGACTGCTGATTGCTAAAGTGTTGTTGATGCACTGTTCCTGATTTTCAAAGTATTGTTGATGCACTGCTCGGAGCTGCCGATGACTAAAGTTTATCAATAGCCATAGGGTTGTTGCCTGCTGATGACAAAACTAGAGCTTATGAGAAATTGCATTAATGAGCTGAAACTGAAAATCAGCTACGTTTTCAAAAATAAGGTGTGTTGAAGACATTCAAAGACATTTTATCCAGATGTTTCAACTCATTTAGACTATACATTAAGTTGAGCCTTAGTTGAAAATACACTTGTAACCCTAACTAGTTACAAACTCTCTCAAGCTTCTCACATAATCTCAAGGTATTCGAATACGATTTGGGTCTTAGACCAGTCCCCGTAGTACACACTGCTTCAGCTGATGTACCCTGGGAGAATTTTTTTTAAAGGACTCGTGTTCAACTCAATCCTCAGCCAAACCAAGACCAAAACCTTCGTCTTCTTTAACTATTTCTTTTTATTCTTGCATTTTATTTATTTTAGTTGTAAAATAAATTGTAATTGTATTAGTAAAAGTGTTAATTACATTTCATTTTGTTCCAATGGTCCTACAAACTTCACTTTTCGTAAATGATTTGTAAATGAGCAATTTTTTTCGAGCTACAAGATTTTTGGGAACGGTCACAAAGACGCTTATGGCCAATGTTTGTATCTCATTTCCGCCCCTTTCTATAAACAATCTAACTAACGGGCTGTTTGTTTACCTATTAACAGGCTTTTAATGGTTCAGACTTATTACTGGTTTAACATTTAATGATTCAGACTATTTGTTTCGCGAGCAGACGTCTGAATGATTCAGACATTTGCCTCTGAATGGTTAATTATTATACCGAGTCTGAATGATTAAGACCTCTTATATGAATTTGTCAGACAGTTTCCTCTTAATAGTTAAGTATTATATTGCCTCTTATTGGTTCAGCGTCTTACTAATTCAACACTTAATGATTCAAACCACTTACTGGTAATGCATTGTTACTGTTTTGTTACACCCAAAGGTCCAGACAACCTTTAAATAAGTAAGGAGTTGTTTGATAGCCTCCTAATGATTATATTAAGATGGTACCTTTGAATCTATAATAAGTAGTGGCATTTTGTTACACCTCTTAATGGTTCAGACAATCAGACAACTTTGTATGGGAAGTTTCAGAAACATACTGAATGATTCAATTGTTACCTCTTAATCAGTCAGACTTTTTGATGATTCAACACAGTTTTGCCAAATAGTGCCTAAGTTTTGGAAACATGCTGAATGATTCAGAATTTATCTCTTTATTTATCAAACCTCTCAATAGTTTAAGAGAGTTTTGTCAAACAACCTGTTAATTTAAAGATCTATTCCGGTTTGGATTTTTATTAGATTTCAAAAAATTAAAACTCAACAATAAAAGTGTTTTCCGATGTAGCACGAGAAAGGCTGACGACTGGACCGTGCAACTACACAATTTCCACACTCACACACCGCACAAGTCTCAGCCAACCACGCATACACAGTTATAAAGTTCAAACTAAAATAAAATTATGGAAATAATTTACCAAATATATGTATAGAAAACAATATTATTAATAAATTTATAAAAGGTAACTCCTATCAAATTAGAGATGGCTCATGGTTATGGTCTGTTTCACTTTTTTTTAATCAAAATTTCCTTTATTAGAATGAAAAGAATTTTTTAGCCGGTTCCAACGTAGTAGGCATGCGTTAAATCGAATTTTGTTTAAGGCAGTCTAAAATATTTAAAAAATCTTTCTTACATTTTTTACAGTAATATGTCGTTTTTACCTAAGCCCAATCCTATAATACATATACATAAACGAAATGCATAAATAATACATGTTAACAACTAATTCGATTTAAGTTAGTTTCTAGTTTTAAGTTGGACCAAGCCGTTATACCGGTCAACCCGCAAAAGTTGAACCATTTATATCATAAAGCGGCCATACAGACTGACTGGTTTTGGTTTGGGTAGTTTGATCGGTTCTTTTGTGTTAGTAAGAGCATTCACAGTAGCTTCCTCAAATTCATGTGAGAGGAATCTGCATAATTTAAGGTGTGGTTGATAGTGGTTGTAAATATAGGAGAGAGAAATATTTGGGGTTTTGATTGCTCGTCCCTATAGTTAGAAAAAAATATGAAGATAGGGTTTTTATGGATTAGATAGAAAAAATAATAATGTTATTTTAATATTTTTTTTAAAATAGTTATGAGTAAATGAGAGAAAAAAATAACGATAAAGATATAAAAAAGTATTATCAAATTGAAAAATGCAAAAAGAATGAAAAAGCTACCGTACATTGTGAGTACTCTAACATTCCTATTTCCTACTAACACACAATTTGTAATGACAGTCTTTTCAGATTTTACCGACTTTATTTGTTTTACAGAAAATATAATAAAGATTAATAAATGATCTAGAGTTGTTATGCAGCCACGTGTCCTAATACAAAGAGACCTCAAAAAATAATAACAAATAATAAATTTATCTTCAAAGAGAAATTCTCCCACCACGTAAAATAGCACATGGTCCCCAAATTCCAAATCTATTACAAATCAATCCATTAAAAACAATGAATCAACTAATCTGGAAGCAGGTTTAACTACTGGAATTTGTTCAAGTTCCAGGAAATAAATGATCAGGTTAAATGTGTATTGCTCTTTGCTTTCATGTTCAGGTCAAAAGTTAAAAGATCACCGGAGATTGGTTCCGTACAACCGGCAGAAATGGAACCGGAGTTTGTGTCGGAGGATTGCTACGAACATGGCTCTTAAAGATGAGATGGATGGTCGATTTAGCAACTTACCGGGTCAGAGCTGGGAACCCGGTCTGGAAATTGAGGTCCCGTTTGAGCAAAGACCGGTAAGTTATTACTTGGTTTCGAGTTATTCAAATTTGAAGATTTAAATTCAGATTCCAATTGAAATTAAAAATAAAAATAAAAATAAAAAAAAAAAAAACTATTCAAGTTCGGTCTGAGTTCGGGTAGATTCGAAAAACCTGATTTATGAAAAAAAAAATTTATAATAATAATATGTAGAATAAAGTACAAATTTGTATTAAAAGAAAAAAAAAATTTAATGCCAAATAAGAATATTCGGGTTGAGGTTTGAAAATCACATATTCAAATTTTGTTACAAATCGACCTTGGCTTCATCATTCGGCTACTGATTGATAGCACTACGATCCTTTGTTGTTATAAAAAAAACTAATTTAAAATCATATTAGATTTCTGTTTTTTCTAGTTGGATATAAACAATGAAAATTATACTTTTAACAAACGGTGTTTTTGAGAATATTATAGAGATAATTTTCATAGATTCTTAAAACATTAGAAATGTATCAAATACACCTTATTAAAAGTTTATAACTTTTATAACCTTCCCTTTGAGTTACATTATGATAAGAGAATATGGAATGTAATGAGAAAGAAAAGAGCATAGAGTCATATTATAAGTTGTAAAAACGGCTTCATGTTAAATTAAGTTTAAGGTTTTGGTAAATATTATTTCCCAACATATAATACAAGTTTTTAATTATTTGGGTAACATATTAATGGTTGTTGGATGATTTTGAAATAAGGTGAATGAGTACTCATCTCTAAAAGAAGGACCGTTATACTCATGGGGTGAACTAAAACCGACGTCGTTTTTCCTACGTCTTGGAGGGCTTTGGTTGGTCACATTCACTGTTCTTGGAATTCCAGTATCAGCTGCCAGCTTTAATCCTTCAACTGTAAGACTAATTCTATAGTTAATTATAAGTTAATGTATTTTCAGTTTCAAAGAAAATTGTAAGTATAAGAGAATGTGAATACTACATATTATGCTTATAGAATATAATAAAGCAGGTAAATGAAATGTTACATTGCATATCCTATCGTTTCTACCTAAATCAAAATGGTGTACATGGTCACGTTCCGCTTGTTTTGTAGACAATTTTGGGACAAAATAATAACTACGCTTTTGGGAAACCACAAATCAAACCGGCTGAGTTGGATGGTTTGGACAAAATATTCTTTCAAAATCATTTGTTTGTATTAAAATTTTAAAATGATAAAGCTGATTTAATTTATGAATATAATACATACAATGTTAGTCTAATCTTGTAGGTTTGCAAGTGTAAGGACCAAAGCTGAGTCACTTGTAAACCATGGGGTTTTTGAGATAGTTTTTACATTTTAAATCAGATATGTATTCTTTGCTTCCACTCCAAGTGTGGTTGGTGAACAAGTTAAAAGTAGGCTATAAATAAATATGAGTCGTTTGTAACCTATTATAATTAATGTCTTATAGAATCAAGTTCTGATTAAGAGTGTTTTGCATATAAGTTTCTTTTAATAAACTACATACTCCAAAATTGAAAAAGTAACAAATGGCGGCTAGTTTGGTTGACACGAACGTTCCAAGTTCCAAACCATTGGCTAGACTGCCAAGATGAACCTTATTATCCAAGCAAGCCAACTTGCTAATGGTTAGGTCAGTTTCGATCAATGGCTTACAATCATCATCATCATCATCATACTCAGAGTATCACACTTAAATTGAAAACCATTTAATTCACAACTCACCAAATTCATAATAATATAGCACATTGATAACACGTATTTTATGTCTTGTTTAAATTACTAGATAATACCATTTAATTATTTCTAATGTTCAATGTAGGATCCTTTACGGTTTTTACTAGCTGCAGGAACAGGGACACTTTTTCTTGTATCATTAGTTGTCCTCAGGATTTATCTGGTATATCTTAACAACAAAAACGCGTGTGTATTTACTAACACCAACATCATCAAATGATCTAAGAAAATTTATATATATTTATATATATATATATTGTCGTAGGGATGGAGTTATGTAGGTGACAGATTGTTATCAGCAGTTATACCCTATGAAGAAAGCGGTTGGTATGATGGACAAATGTGGGTAAAGCCTCCAGAGGTTAGATTACTTGTGACTCATTCTTTATAAAAACTAACCCGTTTTGACCCGTTTTATAATTTGAGTACACTCAAATCAACCCATTTTTAGAAGAACTGGTCATAATTGCCATGTTTGTAGTTGTTATAACTGAAAAGTTGGAATTTTGATTTTTTGTTCACAGATTCTGGCACGTGACAGATTATTAGGGTCATACAAGGTACCAATAATTCTAAAAAAATAGTTATTAATTAATTAATTAAATTGTAGCTGTTGAACTAAAAAACTATCATTAATGATAAAATGCAGGTGAAACCGGTTATTAAATTGCTAAAACAAACACTAGTTGGAACAGGTGCGTTACTAGTCACAGCCGTTTCATTAATCATTTTTGCGACACCCGTATCAGAATTCTTCCAAAAATCTTTTGCAAATGAAGAAAACGTCACAACTACAAAAACAAGCTCCAATATGAGGTACATTAAAACAGAACATTTACTTATTTTTTTAAAATTAAGGTTTACCAAACAAATGAACAAAATTAGAGACTCATGTGTGAAAATAAAACTTACAGCAAAGAAGAGCTTTTAAGATTACCATTGGATGTGAAGGCGGATGACGATCTAGCAGCTGCTGCTGCTGAGGCTGCTGATGGACGGCCAGTATACTGCAGGGACAGGTATTATCGTGCACTAGCGGGCGGACAATATTGCAAGTGGGAAGACTTGCTTAAGTGATCAGGAACATAGAAGCCGACCAATATTATATTCCTATGTTTAGTTATGTGAAAATCATATACAAATGTATTTTATTATTTTGAGATGTTGGTTTGAGATGGTAGTAGGAAAGAAATGAAAGAAAAAACATTGCAAAGAGATAGAAGTTGAAGAAATTAATTAGCATGGAAATAGAATGATGTGTCATTTGTGTGTGTGTAATGTGTATATAGCAATTTGGAACTTTAAGCTTCCAAGTGTTGTGAGTGTCTTGAATCCCTTACATTCATGATATAATATGTAACATTTGTAAAAATTTGAGTTTATTATATGAACAAATGTTACAACATAAACGATTTTTAATTTCTTTGGAACGCACTTTATTCGTTTACACAAATATAAAACAGTTATTTTAA
Source organism: Stevia rebaudiana (assembly GCA_009936405.2). NCBI lineage: Eukaryota > Viridiplantae > Streptophyta > Magnoliopsida > Asterales > Asteraceae > Stevia > Stevia rebaudiana. Next base: position 2,191,050 of record WOUH02000012.1, read on the forward strand.
ACCTAATAAATGCCTAAAGTATATATATATGGATCATGGCATAGTTGTCAATAACGAATAGCGGTAAATAGCGACAAGCTACCTATACGCTTGTAGCGAATAGCGGTAAATAGCGCTCGCTATTTCATGTTTAGCGATATAGAATTTATAGATTTTTTAGCCTATGTTATAAGGTTAATTAACGATTTATATCACTCAGCTATTTTATAGCATATTTATGCGTTTATATTTATAAAAAATAATGAAAAACCCTATTCAGCCACTTAAAGACTCTGATCATCGGTAAACCCTAATTATAAAAATAAAAAAAATTAAAAATCGCTATTTGGTCGCGATCTGCATATAGCGACCACTCACCAATAAGCTACAGTATTCGCTGTAGCGAGCGCTACAAGCGCTATTGACAACTATGGAATTATGGATATTAATAATAATTTAAAATAAATAACGATATTTATGATTTAAGAAACTAGTTTTAAACGAACAATAATCATTTTTCCATGAGCAACCCTAATCAGTATCTCTACTTAGTGGGCAAATGAGGGAATCGTGTTGAAGTATCAATATGCAAGAAAAGAGTTCATAATATGGAAATGTACTTGTGTTGTGCATACTCTGCAGATAGATTTTAGAATGATCAAAAAGCACAATTTGCAGATGGTCTTCTTCCTCAAATAGATATCAATTTGGCGATTTTTTAACGTGCAAATGATGAATGCTAGAGGTGAGAGTGATGAAAAAGAGAGATAGATTTGGGTTAATTAAATCATTTGTTTAGCATCACAACAAACCTTCATCTTTCATTCATTGTTTGTGAAACATTATACAATTCGATCAATCAATCAATCAATCATCCTTGATTCTCCTGAGAAGTCTAGCAGCCCATCTGCGGACTCGACGCTTGAGGGTGAAGCCAACTACAATCCCAGCAACAAAGCACACACCACAGAGCTTGGAGCAAGTCAACACTGATACTGCTTGCCTGCAATTGCAAACTCAGATTGTTCCTTCATCTTATCGTTGAACCAGAAGCATAAGCATAACCTAATCGATCGACACTATTAATGCATATATCAAAAGAATTCGATACCTGGGGGATCTACTGACCAACAGTGAACCAGGATCCGATCCGGAAGAAGATGGAATGCAGTTGCTGCTGGTAACCGAAGCCATCTTCATCACACCGCTCCTAATCGAAACCTTTCAATCCACGCCCAAACTCTATTTTATAGTACAAGGTTTAAAAGGTAATTATTGTATTGTATAGGGTCTATGTAATTACGTACTTAAGTAGTTAAACCTTAAACCATCCGTAGTGGTTTGGGTTTTGAGAGGGGGTGGAGTATGACGCGTCAGTAGCACGTAGGAGAGAGAAGAAGTGGTGGAAAACAGGTGTAGTGGTAAGTGGTGGAGAGAGAAAAATGTATTGATTAGTATAATGATTGATTTTATTTTTTTAATTTTCTTTTTATTTATATTATTATTAAAAGTAAAAAAAAACAACTAAATTATAAAAAAACATAATTAAACATTGAAATAGTCTTAAAAAATTCATTAATTAAACATTCAAATATTCTAAAGAAACATAATTTAACAAACTACATAAATATAAATCAAACGGGTGGGTCTCGCATACTACTTGGACGGTTGCCCCAAAGGTATTCAATCAAATCTGTTTTAAGGCTATCGTGTACTTCTTCGTTGTGGATGTACGCGCGGTTTGCTTGTCTCTCTTCATCGCTTATCTCGACATGTTGATTCTCATTCGAGTCATCATAGTATTCGCAAATGGCACGTCCTTCATCTTCTAAAATCATGTTGTGTAAAATCAAACAAGCATAC
>WOUH02000012.1:2224310-2235376 GCA_009936405.2 Stevia rebaudiana
TGTTTTATTGACTTTTATCTGGGGAAGAATATATCTCCGGTGAAAGAAAAATCTGAACTTGAAAATTCTTCATTTTGCATGAGATGACTTGTTCTACAAGTAGAATTAACGTGAAAGTGTGCTACGATATACACATCAATAAGACTAATTGTAATGGTCAAATTGAGCTCTGACGGGGTGCCCACATGGAGTGTGGGATGCCATGGGGCATGGGCGCACCACCCCCTCCTCATCCCCCATACAATTTTACTACGGCTGTGTTCTCGAGTTCACTTAAGAAGAGAAAGGAAAAGAAATGGAAGAAGAGCGGAGGAAAGGAAATAAAAAGAAAAGAAAGGAAAATAATGGAAAACTTTCCTTTCAATTCATTCCAAATCGGAAGGAAAAGAAACTTAAAGAATTTTGTCTAGTTTTCTTTCTCTTTCCTTTCCTTTCCCTCCTTAAGTGAAACTTGGGATCACGGCATATTTTATTTTCTTTTCTTTCCCTTCGTTAAATGAAACTCAGCAACACAAACAATTTTTCATTTCCTTTTATTTCTCTCCTTAAGTGAACTAGGGAACACAGTTTACATGCGACACGTGTTCTTCGTTCTCTCTGTCTCTCTTTCCCATTTTGTCTCTCTTCCACTTCTCTTTCTTCTTTCTTTATTAATTAATATCATAAAAAGTATGAGATATTATGATATGAGTATTACATAAGTAAAACTTTAAATGAAAAGTATGAAGTGGTAAAGTAACATTCATCATCATCACTCAGTATATCCCATTTAAAAGTAGAGTCTGAGGAGGGTAGATGTAGACAGCCTTACCTCTACCCCGTAGGATAGAGAGGCTGCTTCCGATGAGACCCCCGGCTCATGATGCCTGATTAACCGTCTATCGTAGCTTTTAATGTTATTTTCACAAAAAATGAGTTAAATAACGTTAAAATTAGTGCCATTTTACTTTTGCCCCTCGAGGGCCAACACATATATAGATTATATACGTGCACCACAAACAGAGGGCGTTGGTAAAGTAACATTGAGATGAGAAAAAAAAAAGTGTGCGGAATGTACGGTGTGGGACAATATTAAAGCATTTACAACTCATTCCTCATGCCCATCTACATCTCCATATTTTAACTAAAACTCACGCTTTTAAATGAACGTTCCCGTTCGTAAATATTACGATAAACATATATCTAGCATACAAGTTACATATATGTAAAAACGTGATCTATGTATCTTAGTCACACATTTATTTCTCTCTTTTTCTTACACACATTTTTCTTACTTTCATATATTTTTATATTACTTTCTAACTCAATCACACAACACACTTATGTGTGTGTAAATCAATCGCAGAGAGGGAAAGGGAGCGCCGGCTCCTTCTCCAGCTAGCCTCGGTCGACCCATGGCAGTACACCAGCGATGTCGACAATGGTGGTTTCCCCGTCTTCCGGTCACACATCCCCCACTTCCCTTGTTCATTGGCTTCCAATGGCACTAGCTGTGTAGGTGGCTGAGACCAGTGACAATAATGGTAAGGCTATGGTGGTTCGACGTAATTGTTTGAGACCAGAGGTTTATTCTTTTTTATATGATAACATATTTTGCTTTAAGGTAATTGTTAAAAATTAAGAAGAGTAAGAGCATATTTCAGTGTCAATTAAATGGATCAAGATGGGTTAGGCTAGGTAGGGTGTTGATGATACGATTTTGACGGTTTTCAGGTCAAACCGTTCGAGTCAAGGCAGGTTCATCTACAAAATGGTCTTTTTGTTTGTTAGCGGGTCAAATTAAAACTAACAAAATAACATAATTTTTAAAAAATTAATATGCAATTCAAATGGATCCAACTAAATTGGACCACTGAAACACTTTGATCAACTAGTAAACTAATAATTCAGTGCTCAAATAAGCTAGCGGGTATTTATATAAACATACCATTAATGAGATATCTGACCACTAACGAGACATATGATCACAAAAAATGCAGCTAGAATGTGTAGCAATTCAAACAAGAATCCATTGTAAAAAATCAGTCATCCTTGAAAAAGTCAACAACTGTTAATAACTTAATAATACCTTCAGTTTCTTTCCGGGATTTGCAATCAAATATCCCTCATGAAGTGTAAAGCTCGAAAACGAAGCAAAAACACATAACGATGTGATTTCAATTCTTTTTTAAACAAATACAATTCAGTTCTATCGATCAAAATTAATGGATAAGACCATAAAGTCCAGAAGGATTATTGTATCTATTTATAGGGATTTCCTTGTAGTAGTAATAACATTTGCAACGTATTATCCGAAATAAAAAAAAAAAATTCAAAGTCTTTCCAAAAATCAAACAGAAGATCACTACTAAGCCGATAACTAAATCACAACAATCGATCTTGCATCAAATAAAATCATTTCAATCGATCTTGCAGCACATATGATTATATCAAATGGGTTAATTGTTAAACGTAATTAAAAGAAAAAGTAACAAAAAAAATATATAAAATTAAATAAATAAAAGAACATAGACGAATTGAGACTCGTATTACCGAATCCAAATGACATCAACAAACACCCTATCCGGTTTTCTTCTCCACAATCACTCGCAATCCCACAAAACATATCGTCTCCGTCGTCTGTGCACCATCTCACCACCGTATCACGACGGCGGTGACGGCAGCGATGGGTTGCGTACATCGATGTCTTCTGCTTCTCATACTTGCAATCATCCTACCGAAGACTCAAGGTCGAATCAGAGAGCGTGGGATCACTGGATGAAACTGAGTCAGCCGAAGCTTATAGTGGCGCCAATGTACGACGGTTCTGAGCTCCCGTTCCGGATGCTTTGCCGGAAGTACGGCGCCGAAGCTGCTTACACTCCTATGCTTCATTCTCGGAGCTTTGCGGAGAGCAAGAAGTTTCGATCCAGAGAATTTAGCACCTGTGAGGTAGGTAATCGTTAGCAATTGGAGGTTGTTTTGTTAATCTGAAACGTGAATGTTTCATGAATTGTTGATTTCGATTGCTTGAATACGAACTTTCCGATCAAGATCTTCAATTGCCCTAGCGTCGATCGAACCCTATCTAAGTTTCTTATTGTAAAAATTGTTGATTGCTTAGAATGTTCTAATTCAACCTAGGGTTGATGTTATACATGACGTTGTTAGACACGATTAGGTGTTGGAGTTTAACGATTTTGATTAAATTTCACATTTTAGTGTCTGCAACAAAAACTAACATTTACTTAATCTGCTACTGTGTTACTCCATTTTCAAGTTGAAATTAAGATATATTCTGATGTTATATCCACTGATTGTGACAGGAAGATCGGCCACTATTTGTTCAGTTCTGTGGAAATGATCCAGATATCTTACTAGAAGCAGCATACCAAGTAGAATCGTTTTGTGATTATGTTGACATTAATTTGGGGTAAGCTTTTTCTTCTAACAAAATGAAGAAGATATGGCAAGAAATGCTTAAATTACCCTTAAATGCATCTATATTTGCACCAAGATCGCAAACCCAACCGTCTTCTCTTTTTTGACATGTTTAGAGATACTTAAGATTATGACATTTATCGTGTTCTATACGTAATCCCATTATGAACTTTGAGACAAAATCTTACATTTTATGTTTATATTTCAACATATACAGAAACAGAACATATATTATTCTCATTTCACATATTAGGTTAAACTAGGGTCTTCAAGGTCTGGTTTTGCCCTTTTTGAGTCAAACCACACCAGCCGACTGGACGTCTGGACCAACAATTATTAGCGGTTTCAACCGATTTGTTTAAATCATTGGTTTGTACTTAATGTTTCTCCTTGATATAGATGATGCGTGATTATCACACGTATACAAAATTGCATATTCCAAAAGTGAAAAAAATAAACATATAGAAAAGTTAAAATGACTCGTTTGGTTTACAAACCCGTTCTAAGTTCCAAACCGCCGTATGGACCGTTGAACCGCAAAAGCGAACCTTATAAGTCTCAAACCGGTCAAATTGACCAACATGCGTCGGTTTGGGTTCGGTCAGTCATGTTACTGAGGTATTGGATTATTTATGTAAATTGTGTTCTTTGTTTTCAGGTGTCCTCAACGTATTGCGAGGACCGGAAACTATGGTGCATTTCTTATGGACGATCTTCCACTTGTTAAATCTTTGGTTGAAAAACTGGCAACCAACCTAACCGTCCCGGTATCCTGCAAGATCCGTATATTTCCGGCACTTGAAGACACAATAAAGTACGCTAAGTTACTAGAAGATTCCGGATGTTCACTGATAGCAGTTCATGGACGAACAAGAGACGGAAGAACTCGAGAACGGGCCAATTGGGATGCCATTAGATCCGTCAAAAACGCGGTCAAAATCCCGGTTCTTGCAAACGGGAATATCCGTCACATGGATGATGTTCGAGGTTGTTTGACAAGTACAGGTAGATGTGGTGAAATGGGCAGGTTGAGTAACGGGTCATGTTCGTAGTATGGGTCGGGTCTAAGTTTTTTATATTAAAATGATTTGGCATGTTTAGATTTAGGGCTGGCAAGATAGGTCTTAACTAGTGAAACGGGTAAAAGACGACGCGACACAATTAACAACTGTATTAAACGCAAACGAGACTTGTTTATATCGATGTGCGAATTACCAATATACGAACACGGACATAACTAAATATAACATGGTTAGTAACACGACATGACTTGATGTTTAACACTGTTAATAAACAACAAAAGAAAATCAAAGTCATCAAAATTCACAATCCATTATATCTCTAAACACAAATTGCAACATATTATAAAAAAAAAACCCATAAAAAATTTAACGTAAATAAATTTAATGAATTTAAAAGTTCAAACAATAAATAGGTTTAAACGTGTCTCACACAAGTCATGGTAGTTAAGACATGTATAGAAAGGGATTTTAATTTAATGGTGTCATAAACGGGTGGACTTGTTTATGACACGAAACATCTTCAACTCAAATTGAAACATGTTCAATTTTGTATCGTATCATGTCGTGTTAATAGATCTGTATTTTGATACAGGTGTTGAAGGAGTGATGTCAGCGGAGGCTCTCCTTGATAACCCAGCACTGTTTGGTGGGTTCAGAAGTGGTGAATGGGTTTCAGACAGTGAAGACGGTTTTGAAGACGGAAAACTCGACCGCGGGGACTTGGTGATCGAGTACTTAAAGCTTTGTGAGAAGTACCCGGTTCGATGGAATATTATTATTTCTCATGTTTACGGGATGCTGAAGAAATGGTTCGAGACGCATCCCGATATAAGGGACGACTTCAATGTAAAAAGGAACCTAAGTTTTGAGTATCTTTATAGCGTGGTTGACCGGCTTCGGGATCGTGGTGTTCGGTTTCCGCTTTATGTCAAAAAGACTCGATTGTAAACTTTATGTCTTTATCACCGAAGTGGTGATGCTAAACTTTTACTTGATGCCTTTGTTACAAAGCCATATTCATTAAATTTAATTTTGGATATAAATATGAAATAATGAGAAAATCAAAGCTTATAGTTCATACGATATGATATTCAATGGAATTGGAATTTAGCTTTATCTCTTTATATATTTGGAGTTTGTTTCGTCCACTTCAACACATTCTAGTTCGTTCTAACTTGAATAACTCAACAAATGTGACTCATTTCTAACATAATCTATTTTGAAGTTAAACCGTGTATTAGTCCATTTGGTGATATGATAACTTGATTTTGGGTATAGGGTGGGCAAATTTAAGAGTTGAATATTTAGTTTTTGATAACGACTTTAGAGTCGTAGAATAACTAATTCTGATCATTTGAGCATTTACCGCCATTTTACCTTCTATATCTTAAAATCAAATAAAATTTTCGTATGTAAATATTTCACTTGGAAACAACATAAATAATATTTAAACGCTATCCATATATGATATATGAATATTAAACTTGGTTCTCTTTCATTTAGTAATGGGATAATACCCAATTAGTGTTTTATTGGGATTTGATTTATTGCCTTAGTTTATGGCAAAACAACCATATTAAAGTTTTGTTTGCTTGCAACGTTTTTTTGAAGGATATTTGATCATTGTTATTAGTTCTTAATCATTCTCTCCTGTGTTATTACTTCTAGATCCACATCAAACACGCAATACCACAAGTAATCCAAACCACGACATGTTTATTCATACACTAAAGCGGTCATAAATTACGTCATAAATAAAATTCGGAAGGTAAACCATACAAAGCCTATTAGTTTAGAAAATGAACTACTTTTTATAGTCTTCGCGATTCATAAAAGAGCGGGAGATCTGAACCGTCCATTTTTTATATAAATATGATCCAATGACTAAAAAGTGGTTACTTTAATTTCCATTTATTTAATGGCAATAATCTAACCTCCCTACATACATATAGTATCAATATGCAAAATTAGTGAGAACTTTGCTAACTAAATGCTCCCCATAAACAGCTGTTTGAAGTTTCTTATTTCCACCAGTCTTCTTTTCGCACATATCCAATGGACTTATAACAGCATCAAAGTTTGTCTGCTCACAATGGTAAAATACGCGATATATATTCAGGATCAAATAACAACATAATGCACGCGTACAAAAACAGAGAACAAAAGACCAACCTCGTAGAAATCCACCACACAGACTCTATATTTTGGAGAGTTGTTAATGACCCGATGCAATGTCGATTCATAAACACCATTTGTTAGAATCTGCAATTAATAAGATATTATTATGTAGGATAATCAATAAGTTTAACGCATAATAAGTAAAACCCAGTTTTTTTTATTTTTTATTTCTTATATGAACCTTTAGCATATCACCAATATTGCAGACAAATGTTCCAGGAATGGGAACTGCTGATATCCAATCACCTGAAAGGTTTCTCACCTTCACAAATCCAATATTTAATTGCAAATTAGCATTTTTAACTTTTTAAGCATGTACTTATGATTTATGGATCAGAAGATACAACTCGCCATCATATTTAAATTCAGTATGTCCAAATTTCATGTAATTCAATATTGTAATTCATCTTTAAGGAAAAGTATCAGAGTTCGCGCGTTTTCGCGTGGCTATAGTATCACATCTTGAGAACACGGATACCTGAAGGGCAGTTTTGTCATCATCTTGATTAACCAATGTCAATAGACCTGAAAAAATGAAAGATAATTTTTCTTTAATCAATCTTTTAATCTAGAAAATCTCATGTCTTAATTAAATTATAAAACTTACCATAATCTGTGTGAGCCCCACTGGATTAATTTATTTGCACAAGATATGAAAAAAACATATCAAGAAAAGAAACTTAAATGAGAGGCCAGTAAACCAAAAAAAAAAAACATTAGATAACAATAACAATAACAATAAATGTAATCAGCTTTCAGTTTTTTTTCCAAGTAAGTCACTCGTAACTATTTTTTGTTTCAATTTAGTCACTTTACTTTAAATAAGTGTTCCATATACATTTTACTTACAACATTAGGTTATAATGTCTTTTGAAATTTTAATTTTTTTCCTTTTTAAAAAATCATTGTGGTTGATTATGTGAATCAAAAATAAAAAATAAAAAATTAATAATTTTGTTGGTAAAAGGTATAAAATTAGAACACCTCCTTAAAGTAGAGTAGCCACCTAGTTGGAACAAAAAAAATATAAATGACCTAATTGGAACAAAGCTGAAAGTTGGTTACATTTATATTAAATTTTCCCACTAAATTAACATCCAAGTGCATCTTTTGGCAAGCCCTCATCATCAATTTTAGATACGTTACCAGGATAACCGATTATACGCATCACCCAAAACGGATCACCTGCTATTTTTCCTTCAAATGCATCTACAGAGTCACCAAGTGCAAGAGCAATCCCGCGCATGATTTTTCTTGATAACTCTGATAGTAATTAAAAATCAGTGTGATCAATGATTCATAGAAACAAGAAACACAAAGTGAACAAATTTGAATGAAGATACCTATGCAGAGGACATGATACTCCTCCATAAGTTTTTTAAAGTATGAAGATTCGTAGGCCTGGGAAAATGTCACATTTTCTAAAATCTTAACTTGTGTATATGCGTTTTAAGTACGTTTAATAAAAAGCAAACAAACATACACAGTATAATCGTACTTATAGCATAGGCATTGCTAAGATTTGGAGAGGTGTGATATGAGCTAACTATCCTCTATATGATAGAAAGGTTGCTCCTATTGAGGATCTTACTTCTTGAACAAATTTATAACTTTATAGGAGAACTAAGTTAATATCTCGTGTATTACATGGATTGATTTAAATATTAGTAAGATTTAGAAATTCTAAAATGGTATTAGAAAAATAAAGTATAATTGAATGTACATATAAATAAGTATATTAATTAATAAAGTTATATACAATTTAAAAAAAAAAAAAATTTATGATTTTTTTAATAAAATCTCGTAGTTTAAAACTTCGTTTTCTTAATATTTTCTTTTGATTAATTTTATTTAAAAAAAGTTGCTTTTATAAGATGTTTATCATTTTGAGGAGGGTGAGATGTAGACGGCTTTACTTCTACCCCGCAGGAATAGAGAGGCTACTTCCAGTGAGACTCCGGCTCATGATGCCTAATTAACTGATGAACCTAACACTTTTGACGGTACTTTTGAAAAAACAAGTAAAATAACGTTAAAATTAGTGGAATTTTACTCTTCCTCGTCAAGAGCTCACACATATATACATATATGTGCACCGCAAACGATGCGAGTTTATCATTTTGAAAATACTGGTTTAAAGTATTTGGTAGTAAAATTTGTTGTTTTATAAGCATTTATGTTTTTATTAAAATTTTGGTTTTCTAAAAATTGTGTGTTTTAAATGCAAAGGTCTTTTTAAAATACTAAAAGAAATATTTATATGAAAAGATTAAAATTAATGTTATTAGTGTTAAGCATACCTATTTAAGAGAAGAGATAAACATTTAGTATGAAAGAGAAATGAGAAATTTAAAATGTGGACGCATAAGATATTGACATGTCTCTACAAACCTTAATTTATTAAGCAGATAGTAATAGTATATAGATATAGATGTAGATATAGATTTTTATAAATGATAATAGTCCCAAATGGTAATATGATATAGGAGTTCAAAGTTTCACGTACCATTTGTTGGAACCTACTAATATGCTGCCAAGATCTCCATACATCCCCTTGCTTAATTCTCTATAACACTAAAAGAAAACGCAATAAAAGATGATATATAGGAAACCAAATCTAATACCTCTCTCTTTTTTTTAGAAAGGTAACACCCACTTTTCTAATTCTACTTCACATGTAGCTACCAATTCATATCAATATAAGCAAAGAACCAAAATTTAGGCAGATAAAGCTTACATCAATAGCTTCATGCTTATCGCGTACGCCTTTAGTTATATTCACACCAACTCGCTGGTATCCCCTGTGTTTAAGACCTCAGATGATTGTAAAATTTTCTATGTACAAATTTGGTCGAGCGAAGATGTTAATATGTAATTAGGGAAACCTGTATCCAGTTTCATTAGATAGTTTAATCTTGAGTTTCTCCTCGTGAGGTAGATCGAAAAACGCGTGAGTTATATCTCTAACCTCTTTGATAAGAGATTCAGGAATACCATGACCTTTCTACTCATATAACCTCTATTAGCAACTCATATAGAAAACCAAAAACAAGTATCCATTTGTTAGAAGAACATGAAAGTTGTAATAACTAACGTACCACATAAAAAAATCCAGCATCCCTAAGCCCTATCTAGAAGTCTAACAACTTCCGCAACATCTTTGTTTCTCATGGCATTTGGATCATCACATTTAGCTACTAGAGGACTAATATCTGTTACATAATAATAGAAACATAATCAGGCACTATAAATTAAAATGATTTTTTTTATTAAAAAATACAACCAAAATATCAAACTTCGAATTCATGCTTCCTGAATCCAGAAAACTGCTTAGCTTTGAATAAAAGTTTTTTAGTTGCTAATTTAATCATTAATTATTTTTGCAACCAAACAAATGTAATATATGATTCCGCATTCATGATTATTTTAAAGACTGAATATTATTGGTTAAGAAGATGAAGTTTAAATCAAAACTTAAGGTTGGTCACTAACGTGTTAAAAAATAGTGATCACTCACCTTGAAATAATAAAATGAAATTTTTATGTTTGATGTTAATATATTATCCAGAACTCCATTACCAACAAGATTACTAAGTAATGCAAGAATGTTACCGATAAGAGGGATTGAGTGGAAGTTGGTGGTCATCTTGGCGCCGGAGTTTACGTTCGCTATCTCTTCTTATCGTTGATGGTTTGAAAACAAAGGGTGAAATCTTTATATAGATTTTTTTTTTCATTTTATTACCTTTTCCAAACACAGACGATACAAATTAAAGCACGGACAATTGTCAAATTGATCATGTTTTACCAAGATGAACAAAAAAGTGTCGGCTAAGAGAGTAAAAGCGTTGGCTAGAAAACTAGTCAACAACCATTCACGTATTGACACATACCACTCCGCTGTCTAGCACTAGCCTACGCTTTACTTTAGCCTCTCTCCTCGTTTGATTCTGTTTAATTTTTAACCTACCTTAAACATAGTTCACCGACATCTTCAAGCATGTCTACTAGCCGACACTTTTTTTAATGAAACTTTATGCAAGTTTTTTCCATCAACTATATTTTATCTAAGTTTCTTTAGATAACTATTTTTTATCCAAGCATTTTTAAAAAACTTTATAAAATTTAAATTTTTCCAATTTTTTTATTTATTTAAAATCCATAAAAAAGGCAGATATATAACTACATTTCCTGACACTTATTCTCTAAGATACTTCTTTTGACACGTATTGTTCTATTTTTGACTATTAGACGTGGTTGAAAATGACGGTGAACTATATTTAAGTTAGGTAAAAAAATTAAAAGTAATTAAATGAGGAGTAAATTAAGACTAAAAAAAGGAGCCGCCAGGGTCATTACAGACTACTTGGCATCATCTAATAAGTTCAGCAAACATAATGTTCCTTGCTAGGGAACATGTTCTTAAGTAGCCACGTGCTAGGCTGT
>WOUH02000012.1:2248565-2261216 GCA_009936405.2 Stevia rebaudiana
TATCGATACTCAAATGAGTGAACGACCCTAAAAAAATTTCGTCCCCCGTCTAAAAAATTCCTGGGTTCGCCACTGCAAATTCATAGAGTTGGATCATATGAAACATATGATCGCTTATTCGCTTATGTTCTTGGAAATCATTTGATGGTAGCTTTTTAAGATCCTTTGTGATAATTGCTACATTTACCTAAATAGGATCTAAGATTGACATCTTGAGTCACTGATTTGGTCGTATAATTTCAGAAATCTATTAGTATGTGTAAACTTTGTATCTTTAAATAACAGGCATCAAATATTGATAGTTTAATTAATATTATACAAATATTATTGAAAGTATATTATGGTTTTCTTTCAAGTCAAAGACTCAAAGTCATGTTTTTTTTTTTCATGTTAGTTATTGTATTCACAGAACTAGGTAAATAGGGGATAGAAAATAGTGGCATTAAGTCATTAACCCTAAGACATGTTTCTAACTATCATATTTAGATGATAGATTGGGTTAAAATCATAAAAGGATAAAAGTTGCTATTGGGTCAAATACAAGTTATGCTAAATCCAAAAGCCGATTGTAATGACAGTTTCATTTTAATTTGCAAATTTTCTTGGTATGATGTTACAAGGGCATGCATTGTGTTTATAATCTATACCTTATAAATAAGTAAATGTTTGCATCACGTGTTACAATTTTGTGAGCCCAATAAGTATTTTTCGAGCTTCTCTTATTTCAACCCTTCATGTTTTATTTCTTCCCCATGTTATTTTTACATTTTCTTTATTCAACCCTATATTTCTTATTTTACCCTTGATATTTCCTTTATTCAACATTTTAACCTACGTAACACAGGGGTTTCTAACCTAGGTTTTTATATGCGTATCTGAGTGTGTGTGTGTGCGCGCGCATAAAAGTATAATACCAAAATTTTTTAAAGAAAAACATCATTTCATGATTCATACTTTAAGACCTCAATTTCCATGTTATCACTTTCACTTTGTGTGTGCACATTAATACACTTTTTCTGGCTTTTAATCTAAAAATTTACAACATGCAATTATCTTCTTCTCTCATTCATGATCTTAAATCCTTTCAATTTTGTTTTATTTAGTTTCTTTTTACGGTAAAAGTTTTTATTTTGTTAAACTGAAAGGACTTTCTTGACTAAGCGTTGCAGACTGACTGGGAGGGCGGTTGTTATCCCCTAACCCTACACTTCACCGAGGATTATCCAAGCAAACCACCAAAATGTAAATTTCCTCAAGGTTTCTTCCATCCCAATGTTTACCCTTCTGGAACCGTCTGTTTGTCAATCCTTAATGAAGATAGTGTAAGCTCTATCGTCTTCTTAACACCAACATTGTCGTTTAACATGTAAATAATATCTTGAGTTAGTTACATATATGGTTCCTATGGTTTGGGCCTTGGGGTAAAGTAACATGTTTTGGTACTCAGCAAAAAAGGTCACAAGTTTGGGGTTTGTGCTTTCAGTTTGTAACGGGTTTAGGTATTAAAGCTAACTTCCGCTAACTTTTCTGTTAAAACTTGGTGAAATGACCAAAATTGAAAATACCCTTTGACTTTTTGAATAGTCTAAGGTTATTTTGGTTATTGTTTCACCCGAATTTAAGAGAAAAGTTAACGGAAGTTAGTTTTAATACGCAAACTCGTTATAAAATTGAAAACACAAACCCTAACTTGTTACTTATTTACTTTAGTACTCAAACCTGTTACTTTGCTCAGACCACATGATCATCTGTGTAATTAACGTCAATATATATATTTTTTCGGTTTAACATTTTGTTTATTGTATTTGTTGTCTATAGGGTTGGAGGCCAGCAATAACAGTTAAACAAATTTTAGTTGGCATTCAGGATCTGTTGGATTCCCCCAACCCCGCTGATCCTGCTCAAACTGATGGATATCACCTTTTTATACAAGTAACCATGTTTATTCATCTCTTTACTTGTTAATCTTCAAGTTTTCAATGTCTACAAAATTGCAATGAATATTATTATATGATGATCACATTGGGTGTTTCTTCTGGTGATTTGAGAAAAATAATGATTTGATATGTGGGTCCCACAAAAAATAGGAAAATGGTATGAACAAATAGCCTAAAGTTGTAGTGTTAGGGGTTGTTTGGTAAAATTGTGATGAACCTTTAAGAGGTAGACTTTGAATCATTCAACGTGTTTTTTAAACTTACCCGTTGAATGGCTGCATGAACCATTAAGAGGTGTAACTAACAACTACTGCCTCTTACCGATTTAGAAGTAGCATCTTATTTGAAACAGTAAAAGTCTACCAAACAACCCTTTAATCTGAGATCTGATTGATGCTAAAATACATGCAGGACACGGTGGAATACAAAAGAAGGGTTCGTCAGCAAGCAAAGCAATATCCCCCGATTGTTTAAAATGCAATTAGCGGTTTGATATCGTTTGTGTTAATTTCATGTAGATTGACCATCTTGATGAACGTTTGATGATTATCTGTGTATCCTGTTTTCCGTGGATTAACTTATTACCTTGGATTAACTTATGTTAACTTCTTTTAATTAGTCGATGGAAGATGTTTGCTGCCTTCAATTTTGGGATCCAAATCTAGCATTTTTAGGTGTTGGTCATGTAGGATTAGTTATTTTAAACGGCTATAATTCATTTTAAACCGAGATAGATTCAACAAGTATAGTATGATTTCAACTGAGTTTGAGCTGAATTCGTGCTCAAATATCTTGTTAAACTGAATTTGAGTTGAATTCATCCATAGATTATATGCACAACTAATACACCATACTTTCATAATATATGCTTAGATCTCTATTTGTTTACATCAATACCTTTCAACTTGAATATACTTGGGTAGCATTTTGTATCCATGAATGAAGACTTGAATAAAATGAGCCATTACATTGTAGTGTAAAAAAACATGTTTGGTTACGTTTAGGATTGATAGTTCATAACTTAAAAAATGTGATTCCATCTCTTTTAATGGTTTTCATTTATTGGGGAGTTATTTTTTTTTATTCCTTTCCTTGAAAGAATGATTCGATCATTGATTGAACCCATGACTCAACGCATCACTCGACCCATGATCGAAACCATGACTCGACTTATTACTCAACCTATGATCTAAACCATGACCCGACATGTGACTTAAACCATTGACTCGCGACCCAAACCGTGACTCGAATCATTATCCGAAACATGACGCCCCGACCTGACCTATGATCCAAACTATGGCCTGACCCATGACTGGAACCATGAACCGAAACATGACGCGATCCACAACTAAAAAACGGCTAGACCATGACCCGACCCAAGAGTTGAACAAATAACCCGACCCATGATCAGATCCATGGCCCAAACTATGCGTCGACACACACCCACGATCCAAACCATGACCCAACCCACAGCTTAAACCATGATATGACCCACAACCTGAACCACGCCCCGACCCATGAACTGAACACGTAACCCGACCCATGGTTCGAACCATGAGTTGAGCGTGACCCACGACCTAAACAATGACCTAACTCATGATTTGAACCATGATTCAAACAATAACCAGTAACATGACCAAAACCATGAATTCTAGTTCATCCCTTCATCTTTTTTTTTTTTTTCTGTCAAACAATATGAAGTAATGATTTAGTTTATTACCACTAGTAACCAAGCAAGACAATATAATGATAATGATCAATTTCATTCCATTGTTCATTGTATTATCTCATATCAAAGAGACCCTTAATAAGTTAAATTAAGCAACAAAATTCACGTATGTTGTCATAAACCTTTGCCTTCTAGTTGTGTTACATGTCTGAGAACTATAAAAATTATCAATCGATCAAATGACCCCCTAGAGTAGTTTTGAAAAAACATCGGTACAAATCTCTCAGGTTTTAGCAACATAAAATAAGGTTAAATCACTTGTAATTTGTAAACTTAAAATACATGAAATTGAGGGACCATAATTGACAAAGAACAAAATATGTAATGTCAAAATAGAAATAATCTCAATGTTAACACAATGGGGAAAAAATTAGGGCTTGGAGAACTAGAAACAACTGACCCTTGATGGACGATCTGGTAGCTTACTACCTACCACCGGCGGGTCTTCACACCACCCAGTACTCCTACCACCAACCACCGCCTCCCGGAGCCGTGCAACCGCCACCCGTCTCCGTACCTCAGTTACACCACCAGCAGTCTCCGTTCACTTCTTACTCGGTACCATATACGCCGTCGTTTCAAGATGAGGTTCGGACGCTATTCATCGCCGGACTTCCAGATGACGTCAAGCCTCGTGAAATTTACAATCTTTTTCGTGAGTTTCCGGGTTATGAATCGTGTCACCTTCGTAGCCCTAGTCCGACACAAACACAGGTATTTCTTTAGTCTATGCTGATTAAAGTAAACTGAAATTCAAAAACGTTGTTGCTTAATTCTTGTTTTTTGAAGCGTATTTGATTGTGTATCTTATGCTGATTGTATTTAAGGTTTCTTATCACCATAAAACTGTTGTGGATTGACAGCCTGTTTAGAATTAAAAGTTTAAAGTGATGATTACATCGAAATCCCTAAAATGTAAATCAAAATATTGGTTAAAGTTGGAGTTTAATTCTGCTGTTGAGGGATAAAATATCTCCTATCTCTGTCATTGAGATCATATTTGTTAACAGAAGACTCAGGAATTTGTCTTCACTCTTCAGAATGAAAAGTTATGAACTATGCTTTGTTTAATTGGTTGTGCTTTCAACTGGTTAGAAGGCTAATTAATTTGTAAAACAAGCTATCAAGTTACATGTGGGACTAAATGACTAATTGCCTTTTATCTAATATAAATATTATTTGCACCTTTTATTTGCTTGTTTCTAATTTACTCTATGTGTGTTAAAACAGCCATTTGGGTTTGCTGTCTTTGTGGATCAACCTTCTGCACTTGCAGCATTGCATGCCTTACATGTAAGAATAATATAACAATATTTACACATCTGATTTCCTTTGAATAAAAAAACAGTTAATTTATATATATGATATAACCAGAATTCCAACTTGCAGTATTTATATATAAGTTACAACTTATAACCACAATTCTGATTTGGAGTATGTTTTTGCATAAACACATTCCTACTTCAAGTTATGAAGTTGCAAAAAAATGTTACTTTGCTCAACTATAATGAAAACTGAAGCAAGATTGTTGCATTTAGTTCGTTTTTCTTGATAAAACTGCTTTAAAAGAGCTAGAAGTCTACAATATAGTTCAAATGTTTTTTTTTTTTGGTGATCTTTCATACTTTGTGCCTCCAAAGTGAAAGGGCCTTATGCATGTAACATTAGAAAGTCTTATCTTTTTGTGGTGTATATAACCAAGATTTTAAAATAAATACAACTTGATATACTTTCTAGAAGAGTAGATTATTATGTCTGAATATTGTTAAAATTTGTCTGATTGAAACCCACCCATTTAATTACTTATATTAAATGATTATGAGAAAACTTTGTGAAAAAAAAGCCACATGTTACATAATAATATCATTAAAATATGAAATATATATTTTGGTAGCTATGTTGCTACTGAATTTCTGTTTTACCAGAGTTAGTTATTTCTTAACAACTTTTTAAAGAAATAGTGCAGGATAAAGGGAACGTTTAATGGGAATCAAAATGTATTATAAAACTTTGAAAAGATGCATCTTGAATTCATGTGTGAGCTTTAAATGAAATGACGTAAATACCCGTTTGCATTTTTTTTGGTTTTGTTATTTTAGGGTATGGTTTTTGATCTCGAGAAGGGTTCAACGCTACATATAGATCTTGCGAAATCAAATTCACGGTCTAAACGCACAAGAATAGGTATATTTTATTAAACATGGTTTACTGTAAAGACAATTCGGCAGATGTATTTGATTAAATCTTTCAAACTTTAAATTTTTAGACGATGAAAGACATGGATCTGAAAAGAGGGCAAAAGCGTCTTCTACATTTTCAAGTAGCGTTTCTGATCCTGGTGAGTTAGTAGTATTAGATGCACAAAAACACGCGTAATCTAAGTTCTCATAAAACACGATAAAGTAGATGACTTAAAGTTTTGCTACATTTTAAGCTGTTAGTCATGCAGTTATTTTCTGATATCTACGATGGGATTTAAATTACATAAAAGTGAGTTAGTGAGGGGTAAACACGTCATTTTAGAAACTCACATTGCACATGTTTTGCACATGCTTTCGGGCACTAGCAGGTATTGGCAGCGTTCACGTGTCTGGATTGAGTAATTCCGCATACAACATGATTGGTTATCCACCTGCACAAAGGTCATCTGCACTGCTTAAGCACAATTTTTAATATTTTTTAAAAAATAGGTTTTTTTGTTTCTGTGCTTTTTTTTTCTTTTTTTTTAAATGGCTGAATAACGACACATATGACATCTTGCATAATTAGTAATATTCTTTAATACGATGCTCGTTTTTTAACCATTCAGTTATGGTAGCTTAAATGGTAGAGCTGAAAACACCGGTGCAAGATTGGTATGTTTAAATTTTTATTTTCCAATTTTTTTTAATATTATTTAATATTATTTGTAGTAACTAGTTTATATGCATGATCAGAGGAACTCATCAGCACCACCATGCCCAACAATATTTGTGGCTAATTTAGGAACCGCTTGTACAGAACATGAGCTCACACAAGTATTTTCAAGGTTGGATTTTTAATTTTTAATTTTAATTTTGATTTTTTTTTGTAACTGTTATTATTTTGCAGATGTCGTGGATTTTTGAAGTTAAAGATACAGAGTACCTACGGGACACCAGTGGCATTTGTTGACTTTGTGGTATGTTTTTATGCAATTTTTGTCTTCCAATATTTCAAGTTTTATACATTAAAATAATAAACTAAAATATTCACTACGATATGTTGCAGGATACTGCGTGTTCTAGCGAAGCATTGAATCATTTACAAGGCACTGTTTTACACTCATCGGTATCTGGTGAAGGAATGCGGTTAGAGTATCCTTTGAATCTGCAATCACATTTTTTTATATTATTTTTATAATATATCGATCCAAGAAATATGCCACGTGGTATGATCATTCTGCAATCTCATTGGTGTTACCACTTACCATTTGCCACATAATTTTCATTATCTTTTAATCTTTCAAGAATTTTTAAAATTTTATTTTGGGTAAACTTTGTAAATACAAACCAAGTTTTAAAAGTGATTCAATTAAGTCACTCAGCTTTTATGTTTTATTTTAATTATGAGCATTAACATTTTTATTTTGCTTGATTTTTTTGTTTCAATTAGGAAATATTTTTTTCTTTTATTTAATGATAATAGAGTGGTGACATGGATTTTAGATTTCTTTTCTATCTTTTATTATAATTATCATGTTTTTCATTTCATTTTTTTAATATAATTACATATATTAGAATTTTCGACCCTCACATCTTATCTTCCATTATTTTCTTGAAACAAACAAAATCCAATGATGGTCTGGTTTGAAAGTTTAGTGACGCAATTTGGGCAAAAGCTGCATGGTGACCTAATTGGAACACTTTTAAAATTTGATTACACTATTATTTGACATTTTCCTTTTTTCTTTTTTCTTTTTAGTTTTGTGTTATTTCTTGATATGGCATATGATCATAACATGAAATTCACGGGTTTGGTTTTAGGCTACAAAGCTTCAGGTAAGTTTTAGGTCAAACTCTCGTCAGCTAAAATGGTGTTTTTTTGCTGACTTGGCGGGTTGCGAGTTGACCGTTTGTTATGAATTTTTGTTTATATAATAATTTTCAGAGTAAAGTTTCTTTAACCAGAAAACTTAGATTTGCTAAATCAAGAATGGGAATGCGAAGCAAGAAGTCTAGGTAAATGTGGATCTTTACTATTTTGTAATGTGAGGCTGCATTTTGTACTTAAATTAATGACGATTTTTATATTGTTTTTATTTTTTCTTTTCCATTTTTTATATAAACAGCTAATGGGTTGTAATCTTGTAATGTTTTCGTTTTTCTTAGTTCTTAAATGTTCCATGCTAGTTTGTGAAATTTGTTGACAGTCAGTTATCTGAGTTTAAGTTTATACGTGTTAGTCGGTTTTGACAAAAAATATGGGTCGGATCATCAATTGACTGGTTTTGTGTTTTACGGTTTGGTTTGAAGGTTTGAATTGACTTCTTTTAAAAACATTATTTGTATTTATTAGAATTTTCATTGAAATGGTTCATGATCTTCGTACATGCATGTAAATCACATATTGTAAAAAAAAAGTATTGATATAAAGGAGATGGTTATAATACAATAAACTTTTTTTGGTGAGAAGGATAGGAAAAGCCATTGATTTAGAAATTGTACATACAGATTAATTGGTCCCCACATTCAAATAAAATAGGAAGTGGAAAAAAGGCTAAAAGGGCATAAACGAAAAACTCTATGCATTGACTTTCGTGGAAATTAATTACACTTTCACTCAAGTTTTATAAATTAAATAACTTTTAGATACTTTAATATTTAGAAAACAATTACATCATAAAATAGAGAATTTAATTATCTTTAATTTGAGTATGGTATTGAGAGTTTTTTTTTTCTATTTTTTGATATGGTCTGTATTTTTTAGTCTGTCATTTTTATCTAGTTTATATGAGATTGTGTAAGCCTAAAGTACCAGTCCGTTTTTTTATAACAGCAGTCCGTATTTCTAACTTTTCAGTCCGTATTTTTTAAGCTTTGGTCCGTTTTATTATTACTCAGTTTTGTTTTTTTGTTTTTTTTGTTTTTTTTTTGTGAATAGATACGTTTCAAGCATTAGTCTGTTTTTTTCAAAACAGCAGTCCGTATTTTTTTACACCACTAGTCCGTATTTTTATAGTCACAATACGTATTTTTTACCCGGGTCGGTGAATATATATAAAAAATTTGGGTGCCAATTTTTTTTGACGTTCTTAACTTTTCTCAGATGACACGTGGCGCGTTCTTGTTACTTCCTACGCTTCTCACGGTTTTTCTCCTTTGTACGTTATCCGTCCCCTTGACAAAATAATAAAAGTTGAACGGTTGCTTCGATTAAAACGGCTGATTTCAAATTCCAAAACGTATTGAAACACAAGTTAATTAGGAGACTTTCTTGGTTTGGTCTAGTTTATACCAATGATTCGATGAATATGTATTTTAATATGCCATTATGTTTAAATTATATATAATATACATATTTAGGAAATAAAGCCAAGATAATTTTCAAGTGTTGTTGCTTTTAATTTGTGGCATTGCATATCAAATTGTTGGTGAGAATCGTAAGTTTGAACCAATCTAACATTTTTATTATTATCTTCACAAAAATATTATTTTCACAAAAATAAGTAATAGAACATAATCAATATAATTGAGTAAAATTGTTTTAGGGTTTAACTTTAGGGTTTAGTTTTAGGGTTTAACTTTAAAGTTTAGTTTTATGGTTTAACTTTCAGGGTTTAGCTTTAGGGTATAGTTTTTATGGTTTAGCGTTTAGTCTTTAGATTTAAGGTTTAGTTTTAAGGTTTAACTTTTAGTGGACGGTTCATGAGGAACCACTTCCTCGTACGAAAACAAAAAAAACACAACTTAATGAACTTTAAACATTTCTTAGCTCTTCACACGTTATTATTTTTTAAACGTATTACATAAGTTCCTGGTCATCTAATGTAATCGTGGATTTTCACAGAGATCGAGTAGTCAACCTTGGCTTACAAGCTGCAAAAACAAACGATAGACGTGAAAAAAAACGTCGTTAAAAAAACAAAATTAGGTGAACCGGAATAAAATGAGAAAAATCGATGCCGTCGTTATAGTAAGTTAGTCAAAAAGAAGTGTCTAACTCACGGGTGGGTGGGATTATTAACTTTATTAAGTGGATTTCATTATGGACATAAACATTTTTTCCGTATTTTGCCCATTCATGTATTCCCCGTCGGTTCACCCCACCACCTTCCTTTTTTACCTACTTTTATTTGCAACAAGTGGATTGTATAAATCAAGTTTGAAAAATATTGTACATTATAATTTAAAAACTTACGTTTTAAGAAATATGCAATTTTACAAGTTTGTAATGAGACTTTTTTTTTGGACAAAATAATTCATGTGCAGGGCGGGTCCGTCTCCGAAATTTTGCGACTATTAAAAATGAGCCCCTATATATATACTATAAATATTCGTAAATCGAAAATTAAGTTAATACTCTAATAATTTATGAGTTAATGAAATTCTGTGTCATTTGTAATTGAATTAAAACTTTAATAAGTTAAATAATTTGGATTGTAAATAATATACGTTATTGTTATAAATATAATTAATATTTAATAATATCAACATTTCGGGTTCCTAAAAAATCACGGTTCTGCGCAGTTATACCTCCTGCACAACCTCATAACCCTCATGTTTGTTTGTTTTTGCTCAATTGTTTCTATTAGTTACATTAAGAAAAATCTATTTTATATAGTTCGGTAACTTCCGTTTCTGAAAAATCTATAGCAATAACGCATATATAGTCAACTAAAACTAAATTATATCTTCAGACTTCACACGGAAAGACATTAATATTAGAGATTATTAGAGCGTCTCATCTAGGATAACTCAAGATATACCAATTTTATAGAGAGTAAAGTCTTATATATAACATTCATATCCCATTTTTTATCTTCATATATATAATTTAGAGTCAATTTCTCTTTTATTTTTTGTGT
Organism: Stevia rebaudiana; assembly: GCA_009936405.2. Taxonomy (NCBI): domain Eukaryota; kingdom Viridiplantae; phylum Streptophyta; class Magnoliopsida; order Asterales; family Asteraceae; genus Stevia; species Stevia rebaudiana. The sequence continues at coordinate 2,259,277 of WOUH02000012.1, forward strand.
TTTACTCAAAATAACAATTTTCATCTATTATTTCTTAAACTGTCATTTTTGCTCCCTGATTTCGCATTATGTCTCCGTTAGTTGCAACCACCAATACTGTTAGGTTGTTTCTATTAAGGTTAAGGGTATTTAAGTCTTTTACATATAATGACTAATTGTGTAGTTTACTCAACTTAATAAAAGGACCACTTTTGTAATTAATTGAAAACAATGGGTTATTTTTGTCCTTTGTAATTATATTTCATCACATCATCATCATCATCATCATCCATCTAACATGATCACCATCCATCATCGTCATCATAAACAACAATATCATCATATCAAAATCGTCATCCACTACCACTACTGCACTTCTTTACCTTGCCAAAAACTCCTTCCTCAACCTATTTATTGGCAACTATCACTATTTATTAAGCCACTGGAATCCTTTAGTGAAGGTAAAACCATATATTCTTGGGTGGTTTCATTTTAGTCTAGTGAAGGTTTTTTATTGTTAGCTTTGCTTTCGTTCTTAGATTTTGAGCCAATTCTTCTCTGGTTGACAATATATATCGCTTTTTTGATGTTCAAAAGAAAATTTAGTTGAATTCTAAGTCCTATATATGATACAAAACGAGTAGAATAGTTAAACAGATCAGTTTAAGGGAAACAGTTAAAGTGTATCCAAAATGAATTGAAGTAAATACAGAATGAATTAGTCAACAAATAATCGAAATATAGTAACAAAATACACTAAATTAAACTTAATTGTTCGCAAGGGTAAAGGTACACAGGCTATTGACAAAAGCCAGTTATGGTAATAACAGTTTCTATTAAGTGTGTAACCTCAGCCTATGGACTTGTTTATGTTAAAAACGAGTTAAAAGCTAGTTTCACACACAAAAATCCCAAACCAGTTTAAACTAATGGGACCTATTGGTTACTAATAATCATCGTACTCAGTATATATTCTACTTAAAAATAGGGTTCTGAGGAGGGTAGATGCAGACAGCCTTATCTCTACCCCGTACGATAAAGAGGCTGCTTCAGATGAAACCCATAGCTCATGATTCCTGATTAAGCGTCTATTGTAACTTTATACATTAATTTCACAAAAATAAGTAAAAAACGTTAAAATTAATGGAAAACTTTTGCCCCTAAAGAGCCTACACATATATATTATATGCGCGAACCGAAAAAAAGGCGTACCTATTGGTTACAAACATGTTTTTAAAATATTTGTTCTTAACTGCTTTAATACGTAAAGCAGAGTCCTTTACCGCATTATTAGCTTTTTTTTTTTATTAGGCAAACAAATTTATTAATTGGGCTATTAGAATACTAAAACCTACAAAAGTACAAATACAAAACAAGAAAATAAACATCACCTGACATAATACCGGGGAAATCAACCAATATCAAAGGGCATTATAAAGACCACTGTTGCGACCTCTTGTTCATCATATCCTTCACCCAAGCGAGCTAAGTACTTTAATGTCTATATTCTCACCTTTGACTGAGAGACCATAAGTTGATAAAAACTAACATCAGTCCAATGCTTCCATGTACACCAAGAACAATAGCATGAATCATCTTCTTTTGTTAGCATTACCATTAATATATATACTTCAACATGTTTATCAATCTTCATTCATTCATTAATTAACACTATATCACCACTCTACCATCCTTAATTCTATGAGTAATCAAGTGTTCTAGAAAGAAAACTAATTTTAGATTGTAAGTGGATTTTTGTCATGCAAGTTAAAGCGTTACTCTATATGATTAAGTTAGAAATGAATGAAAACTGTATCACAAAAATTGATGTTGGTTAATTTTCTCTTATTCCCTAACTTTATCATATAGAGCAATGCATATCAAAGCATTCACATCAATATCTCCATCTTTATCTTTATAATTCACTAAAAATCACTACATTTTCTCTCTCCAATTCAATT
>WOUH02000012.1:2275708-2291657 GCA_009936405.2 Stevia rebaudiana
AAAGACCCAAAATAAAGTAAGTTAGAAATATAACTAAATATATTAAACATTGAATTGATCAATTTATATTTTTAACACCCTCCCTCAATTCAATGTTTAAATGCATCATACATTCCAAGTTGTTCACACAAGAAATTATGTTGACTAATTTGAAGACCTTTTGTAAATAAATCTGCCAATTGTGTTTTTGAGTCAACTTTAATGGTTTGAATACAACCTTTAGAAATTTGTTCTCTTAAAAAGAACAAATCAATCTCAAAATGTTTAGTTCTTTCATGAAAAACTGGATTTGAAGCTATAGAAATGGCAGCTTTGTTATCACAAAAAAGAGAAACAGGCAGATCAATTTTCACATTCAACTCTTTTAAGACATTTATCAACCACAATAAATCACAAGTTGCAGCACACATGGACCTATATTCTGCTTCTGCAGAAGACCTAGACACAGTTGCTTGTTTCTTACTTTTCCAAGAAACTAAATTTTCACCAAGAAAGATGCAAAAACCAGTAACAGATTTCCGAGTTTCTAAACATTTTCCCCAATCCGAATCAGCATATGCTTTTAAATCAAGAACATTGCTCTTGTTAAACACAATTCCTTTCCCTGGTGAATTTTTTAAATATCGCAACAATCTCAATGCAATCTGTAAGTGTGCATTTGTAGGGCTATGCATGTATTGACTTAAAAAATGAACAGAATATGAAATATCGGGTCTAGTGTGTGACAAATAAATCAATTTGCCAATTAATTTTTGATAACCAGTTATGTTAGTTAAGATTGAATTATCTTTACTACAAATATTAGTTATCACATAATTTGCTTCAATTAGATTATTTACTGGTTTGCACCCTGTCATTCCATACTCAGCAAGTAGTTCCAAACAATATTTTCTTTGAGATAGACAAATGCCATTCTTATCTTTTATAACCTCTATTCCAAGAAAATATTTAAGTTCTCCTAAATCTTTAATGAGAAACTTTGTTCTAAGAAAAGATTTGACTTTCAGAATTTCATCATAACTAGAACCAGTAATTACAATATCATCAACATAGACTAATAACACAAGAAACACAGATTCACTTTTCTTGGTAAATAAAGAATAATCACACTTACTTTGTTCAAAACCTAATTCAAGCAAAACACCAACAAATTTTTCATTCCACATTCGTGGAGCTTGTTTTAAGCCATATAAAGATTTTTTCAATTTGCATACTTTAGATTCTGTTTTTGAATAATACCCTTCAGGTAATGACATATAAACATCTTCATGTAATTCACCATATAGAAAAGCATTATTAATATCTAATTGAAATAAAGGCCAATCGTTTTGAACAGCTAAAGTAAGAACGCATCTAACCGTAACCATTTTAATTACCGGCGAAAAAGTTTCATCAAAATCAACACCTTCTCTTTGACTAAAACCTTTAGCTACTAACCTAGCTTTATATCTTTCAATTTCACCCGAAGATTTATATTTAATTTATACCCATTTACAACCAATAGGTTTTCTATCTTTTGGTAAATCAATAAGTTCCCAAGTGTTATTTCTATGTAAAGCTTCTATTTCCTCATTCATAGCAACAACCCAATGAGGATCTTTAACAGCTTGGTAAAAAAACTTGGGTTCAACACTTTTATTTAATAAAGTAGCAAAACAAATATTATCAGCCGACAAATTTGTATAATTAACTACTTTCACTATCCCATATTTTACTTTTCCTTCAATAATAAAATCATTTAACTTTCTAGGTAAATTGGTATTTCTAGCAGATCTTCTAAGACTTATAGGAGTGTTATGTGGTACTCCTCCCTCAGGAGAGTTATTATTATTATTGTCATCTGTATCTACACCTTCAGCCCCATCGGTTCCAAGACTAGACTCACTCGGTTGCTGAATGTCAGCCATCCGTTCAGTTATTCTAGACTCAAGCTGACCTTCAGCCCCATCTGTTCTAAGACCAGACCCACTGGGTTGCTGAAACTCAGCTGTCCGTTCAGTAACTCTAGACTTAAAACCAGACTGCTGAATCTGATGCAAAACATCGTTATTAACCTTATCGGAAGAACTCTCATCATCATTGGGAGGTGAGTCACATTCGGGTATTTTATCAAAATCTTGATCAAACAAATCAAAAAAATTCAGATTATTAATCAAATCAGAAGTTGTGTTTTGTTTATCTAAACCTATATTGAGATGCTAATATCCATAATCCTAGATTTCCTGGAGTATAAGTAATTGTTTATTAAACGTATTTGTATTGACATACGAAAACACCGTACATTTTACTTACGACTTTTAATTTTCTTTGTTATGATTCTTACGCAATATTATTTTTATTCATCTTTTCGTAAAATGGTACATGCACACTATTGAGTGTCACCGATGTCGAGCTTTATGTTAGGCAGTTACGGCACTTTGCAATGAAGTGTACTAGTCACCAAGTATCTTGGATATATTTTGTGAAATAATGTTTGTTCTTAAAGATTGTGGGTGTTCATCTGTTGAAGTACTTGTAATTTGTGTCACAATGACCTAAACATATTAACTTAATAGACCAACTTAGAGGCATGCTAGCGTGTCCGGTAAATTTAGGAAGTATTTGAGGATATATTTTTAGGTTCATGATTGAATCATTTATTTTATATACATGTTACTTAATGTTAGTTATGTTATAAATGCTTCGTTATTATTATAAATATACTAGATATTTTCATTTATTTTTCTACTTAGGTAGCTTGCAAAATTAGTTTAAAACAAGCAATTCATAATTAAAAAAAAATATATGAAATGTGAGAAAGCGTAAAACTTGGAAATCTTGGAAAATCAAGTACAAAACTGTTGATTATACTTACGGATTCGGAGACCTCAAGTTGCAAATTGGATGCCAAAATTGGTTAATCAACGGGGGCTTGGGCTAACAAATTAGTTCTGGGCTTATTAAATTGGTGGACGAATGGGTGTTGAGTAAATAGGGCTGCGTTGGAGTCTTGGAGAGGAGCTTGAACTATGAGTTGCAATCGGTTTTTTTTTTTATCTTAAATCGGTTTACGTCTAAACCGGTTTCCTTTAAATTAACAAAACATAAAGCTATATTTTTACCTAGCGTTTTTTTTTTTTTTTTTTTGAAAGATCAATATCATAAAACGAACAGCACCCAAATCTAAAAATCAGGCCGGGGGATAACGATAAACCAGTTATATAAAAACAGATTTACACCAATCGATCCATCGAACCGACTTATTTCTAAATCTATATTTATACCATAAAAAACTCAAAGAACTGATCTCACTAAAAACATCTTCTACCTTGGCTTGCTTGCCGAAGAATTTCAGGTCGTTTCTAGCCTTTTAAATACTCCACGAAATGATTAAAACACCAAACCACGGGGTGTCAGCCCAGTGGTCAGCCTCCCCCCTACCAAACGGGAGGTCGCGAGTTCGAGTCATGCTCGGCTCGAAAAATCCTGCTGGAGAATAACCGCTAGGCAGCTATGGGGCTAAGCGAACCGCTGATTCCTCCTCCTCGTTACAAAGCAGACAATTACTGTCACCAAAAAATGCCTCTCTTGCTAAGAGCCTCCATTGTAGGAATGCGATCCTGCTCTTCTCTCCACATAAAAATCCTGCATTTAGCTGGGACCCGTTTGCTGGTCCATGACGTATCTGCTACTATAATCGACGGAGCCAGTCAATATGTTTTTCACCCCTGCCACATTGAAAGATCCATCTCCGTTACCATTCCAAAACCATTCGTCTTGCCTGTCCGATAAGGCAATAGGACCCATCATTGACTGCAACGACGCCAACTCCTGAATCTCCTCCGGCGTCTCGGGTCGTGCTTCCACAGCCACAACCCGTTACCTTCCATCCGGTCTCCAACCCTGCAAGTTTTCACAATTTCTAAATGAAAAAGATTAGGAAAAAATATTTTTAGAGGAACACTGATCACCCAAGGGTCAAGAAAAACATAATATGCGACCCATCTCCAACCAAGCCTTTGAAACAATTTCGAATCGGAACTCCAACACCGTTGGGCTTATTGACAACAGAATTAATAGCGTTCCATACTCAGACACCGTTAGGCTTATTTACAGTTTTTAGAGATAAAATCGTATACTTTTGAAACTGCATGGGATGGGTATATTCATACGGGTTGTTATGGTAAGATCATACAGGCCATTAGCATACTAACAAAGTAACAAGCCATAATTTTTTCCAATTGTTTTGTCTTTTACTACCTAGAGTTCACTTAGTTTTTTTTTTTTTTTTTTTTTTGAACTGCGTTTTTTCTCACGTCTATCCCTCACTTTCGCGGCCTGTAAGCAAGGTCGACTACTAGACCTCCGTGAGAATCCACGACCACACCAGATGCGCAGGAATCCCGTGGAATGGGTAAACCTTCGGCCCCCATCAGAATCGAACCCGGGTTAAATCCGGATTCGATCCATCACCTGATGTCCTTCAAACCGCCCCCAATAGGATTTGAACCCCTGACCTCCACATTGGACGGTAAGAGCTCAAACCATTGGGCTAAGTTTTCAGGACTAGAGTTCACTTAGTTGATGAATGAGACTTGAACGCAACTTTTGTCGTATGTTTAATTGATTATGGCTCGTAAAGATCGTTATATCCCGTAACAAAGACGTGTAATTAATCAGGTGAGTAGGGGTGAGCAAAAAACCGAATTAACCGAACCGTAACCGAATTAACCGAAATAACCGAACCGAAAGTGAAAACAAAAAAAAACGAACCGATACATTCGGTTCGGTTACGGTTATTCACTTTCAAATAACCGAAAATAACCGAACCGAAACGACCAAAAAAACCTAGAAACCGAACCGATATTATCTACTTCTTAAGCCTAATATCTTGATATTTTTTATTAAAAGCCTAGACTCAAAAAAACTTAATATCTAGTTATTAACCTATATAAAAATGTAAAAAACTTAACACTTAAAATTAGGAAACAATCGTGATCGTACAAGTTTACTCTTTAATTATTTGGTTTGAACTTTGTTTTTTTATGTAATGATGTACTATTGTTTTGATTTGTATTTTTATCTCATCATTTAGTTTATGCATTGTTAATTACTAAGTTATCGTTGGCAATTTTTTGTTTTTATAAGCTCAATTTAAAAAAAAATAAAAAAATAACCGAAAATAACCGAAACCGAAAAAATAACCGAAAACCGAATAACCGAAAACCGAACGGTTATTTAAGACCGAAAACCGAACGGTTATTTCACTCCTATATTATTATTCAGTTATGGTTACGGTTTCGGCCAATAACCGAACCGAACCGAGCACACCCGCATACATATATCTTCAGCTTTTAATAATAATAATTAGGAGTGAACGAATTTTACCCTCGAACACCGAATTAGACATATGCTATTTGTAGCCAAATGTGTACCTTCTAGTGGGATGCACGTATCACACATATTAAGAACGTGATGCAGCCGGCAAGCAATTTATTTTAATTATTTTGTTTAAAATAATTTTTTTTAATTATTAAACCTAACACTTTAATATGATTAATTATCGGTATTAGGAATTATAATAATTGGCACATCATTTCATTTCATTTCAGGAATTCAACGTCACAGTACTTCTGTCAAACTGGTCATCAATAAAGAATTTATCATGATCAATAAAACGTTGCACACTATATTAATGCATGTTGGTGTTACAAAGGGTATATGAAAAAACAGAGACAATGATAATAGAAACAAATATATATCTTTTAAAATAAACATGGCAGTTTTTCTAACGATGAAAAAAGTTTCATTAAGAAAAAAATAAAACATGAGCTAGCAACATGCTAGGACATGGATGCACCCAACAAAACACAGTACTACGATTATACAACAACTTTAAACGATCTCCAGTCATCCCAACTCATATTACATAGCTTAGCCCGGTACTTAATCCATTGAAATCTGAGTTGTTTGGCGCCCTCGATCAGGGCCGGTCCTAAGTATTCAAGCGTCCGGGACGAGACGAAAAAAAATACCCCTATGTCCGAACGAATTATTAGTTATATAAACTTATATTTTTAAACGAGGATTAAAGTATGACAATAAATATAGCAACTTTGAATGATCAAACAACGTTCATAGCTTCGTTGATAATATGCGGTTAAACTATCATAAGACTGAAAGATCGAAACAATTTGGCTGCATTTTTAAAATAATACTTAAAACTTTTTTTTTCACAAACTCTTATAAACCTATCACACATCGCCCCCTTAGAAAAAATTTAAAATAATTTATTTTATAAATCATCCAAAACCTAAAGGCTTTCTCAAATTTTTTGCGTATTTTAATCTGTTTTAAACTAATTAGATGGATTATATATTCAAAATATGTAAACTATTTTTTTGGAAATTTGTGAAAAATTAACAGTATAAATATGTTTTTTCAGGTTTTTTATACATTTTTCTGAAATTTATAATAAAACGATGAATTAAAATAATTACGAGTATGATTAATCAAAATGTAAAAAGGTGTGCAAGGGATGGATCTTGAACCTATGACCTTTTGTTGAGAGATGGAATGTCTTAACCACCATGTTGCATGATGATTTTTTTATTGTAATCAGAAATAAATGAATATAATGTTTTTTCCTCAAAATATTGGACCCGGGGCGAAGGCCCACTTCGCCCACCCTATGGGCTGGCCTTGCCCTCGATGATTTTATTAATGGATGGTGACCTGCCATTGAACACCACTTTGTTCTTTGTTCTCCATATGCAACAACATGTTGTGATTACGATAACATGTATGATCTTTTCTTTCTCTCGTTCATCGACATCATATTGTAAAGATAGGTGATCTTGAACTTAAAAGGCAAATATTTAGGTATTCTACACCATAGAGACACACTTTGCCAAACCGTAATAGCTAACGGGCAGCTAATGAACATGTGAGAAGCTGATTCCACTATCAAGTTGGACATGGGGCAATAGACCGAGTTCACTTGTATGTTCCTAAGAATTAATGCATCCATTTTCTGAGCCTTCCAAACACTGCCCTCTATACCAAGTTATTTGCCTTAAGCAGAACCCATTTACTCCATTTAAACACGAATACTATTTGTAGATCCTTTGTCATAATCAACCTTTCCGTGAGTAATTTAACTATGAACAACCCATCCCTTGAACTTAGTCACACCTATCAATTCGTTGTATCACATAGACTCACATTTTAGATATTTTGGATGAGCAAGGTGGAGGCTTGGAGCTCGTCTTCTTCTACCGGCTTGTTAATGTTCCTTGGCAAGCTCCAATTTAAAGTAAACCTATTGTTGGATGCTAATATTTAGTTGTGGAATTTGAAGTTTTTTTATTACCAAAAAATAAGCCTATTACAACTTTGACACAACTTTTTTTGTCATGAAAAGTTGCATTAGGTTACTTTGGATTAGATCCAATACAATTTTTTTGTTACATAATGAAATTTTTTTTTACAAAGAGTTGCATCCTAAAAATTTACAATTGGAAAAAAAGTTGCATTAATCAACAAAAAAGTTACGTTAGGACTAATGTAGCTTCAACTAATGCAACTGTTTTATCATTGAAAAAGTTATATTAACGTAATTTTGTTGTAGTGTTGGTTTCAAAATTAAAGAGGTTTGGGAATTCGTAGCACAAAGGGAGTTCCCCTATCCATAGATCAGACGTGAACCAATTGTCATCCCATATAACATTGGGAGCGTCAAATATCGGGCTGCCTACGATATTTTATTGATAAGAAATAAGTATGCAACTTTGGAATCTGAGTGAATCACGACTACGTATTTCCAAAGTCGCTAGTGAGCTATGTTGTCACGAGTATAGAATGCAGAGAAGAGAAAAGAAGAATGATATTTGTTATTAAGTGATCAATTAGTTAAAATAATAACCAATGATTTCTAGCTCAAGTGTTTAGAATGAGATCAATGCCTGATCTCTCCCTTTGGAAGGTCTCATGTGCAAATCTTGTCTAGATCATTACTCTAGACAATTTTCTGTGATGTGAAGAAAGTGCACATCGGATATAGGTCACCGGTTCAAACTTGAGAAGGAAAGAGTGTATCCGGTTCCCGCTTATCTGAGGATTACGGTCTCACGAAAATCGAACAATCGACCTTGTCTTACGAAACAAACCCGATGTAGAAAACTATCCATACCTATATTTCAACAAAACGTAATTTTCACTCACGACAACAAGTGGGTAGCTACAAAAGTGTGGAAACAATAATGGGTCGTGTCCGAAACTTGTAAATTAATCTTTTTATATCATCATACCGTATCATATGGTAGCAATAATAAAATACATTTCGTGGGCACCATGAGAAATTTTCTGCGAAAAACCTGCTACAAAAGTGAAATCCAAACACTCATTCAAGGTCGACACCCGTCTGCACGCGCAATTGCAGTGAGTGGGTGGAGAGTTCTTCAATTTATTCCGATTCGTCATCTGGGTAACCTAATTTGGTCATTAATTACGTTCCAGCTTTGCACAATTTTATAGATCAGAGAGCGAATTAATTAACCCTTATTATAATTATAATAATCTTGGAAAGTGTCCGACTGAAAGGCAGATTCCCAGCTGTTTGTTTTGTTTTCCTTTGATCTTTACTTGAAAGAGCTTTGTTTCTTTCGTCTAGGGTTCGGTTCCTCTCTCTCTCACCCCTTTCTCTCTCTAAACGTATGTATATTTGGGGAAATCGACATTGTTACGGAAGAGAAGAGGTGAAGAATTTCATCACAAGATCTTGCTTTTGCTTAGAAATCAAGCTCGTTTTAATGGCGGAACTTATCTGCTCCTTCAATAAGGTACTCTGTTTTTTCTTCGTTTTTATTTGTTGCATTTTGATGAAATTTGATACTGTTTTGCATGTGCTGATATAGGTTCTTTAAGAAATTTAATATATTGATTTTAGGTAGTGATTGTGATTCAAAGCTGAAACCTAACCTGCAACTTGCAACGTTTTGTGAATAAATCTTGATTTCTATGTTGGATTTTGCTTGTCAGATTGTGTAATCGCTGTTTAGAAGTGATTAAATCTTGAAATCTATTTCATTAACGTGTTCTTCAGCTGGTTTCTAATGGTTTTTAAGCAAATTTAAATTCATACATTCCTAATTGGAATAAAAAACTAAATGTACCTTCACTTAATTCTCAAACCTACCAAATCTAACCAAGGCACAACTTTCACTGCAGAAGATACAAAAGTCTTACTCTAGATTTGACCATTATTCCTATGTGGAATGAATTGGGGTCTAGTTTTATGACCAATGAGTACATATATTCTAGCATTAATTTTGATTTTTTTAATCAATTTTGAGGTCAATATTGTCATATTTAACTGTGGAAAACTGATAATTGAGATGATCAACAGGATGCTCTTACAATCAAACCTCCAAAAAAGGCTTCATTTGTTTTGAGATTGATGTTATCAGCATTTGCAATGGCATGTGGTATTTATATATGTTCAATCTGTTTGAAGCAAATGAATCTGCAAAACAAGAACAAATTTGTATTTTTTGAAGACTTTGAGAGACCTTGTTATGACACCGTTGTTGATAAATCTCAAATTCCTTACTTGCATTACCCAAAACCGAAAACATTCAACAGGTAAATCTTAAATAAAAAAAATTAAAAAAAATTCCTCATTTATTGAAATTTGCAGCATATTTAGTTTCTTGAATTAATAGAAATTACATTTGATTTTTCAGATCAGAATGTGCTGGAAATCCGGTGCGTTTATTCGCCATTGTATCGATGCAAAGATCAGGAAGTGGATGGTTTGAAACTTTGTTAAATAGTCATATAAATGTGAGTTCAAATGGTGAGATTTTTGGTCCAAAAAACAGGAGAGATAATGCTTCATCAATCATTAGAACACTTGATAAAGTTTATAATTTGGATTGGTTTACAAGTTCTTCCAAGAACGAGTGTTCTGCTGCAATCGGCTTCAAATGGATGCTTAATCAGGTACATGTTGTCTTAGATTTCTTTAATCTTCTAAGCTTAATATATTCAATTATAATTCTACAATTTATTTACATTCTTAATCTTGTAAGTTAATAACAAACAAACAAACGTACTCAGTAATATCCGACTTATTGCAGAGCTATTGGTAAGACCCACATTTTGATTTTGACCAATTTTGACCGATTTTGATTGGTTTTGACCGATTTTATAGCCAATTAGTTGAAATCGCAATAGTGAATATTAATGACCGATTAATCTTGATTTTTACAAGAAAATGTGGCTAATTGAATTAAAGCACCTTGTAAGTTGTAAATTACAAAAACCTACAAATACGAGTAGGGGTGTTTAGGGAAAAGAATTTTATCCCATTGCATCTAGATGTGGGCTCTAAAAATTGTGATTTGGTGATATTATGTTGTGAAAATCGTAGTTTTATTAATATGCAGGGATTGATGCAACATCCTAAAGAGATTGTAGAATACTTCATCGATAGGGGCGTAAATGTAATTTTCCTGTTACGAAGAAATATGCTGCGTAGATTGGTCTCGATGCTTGCAAATGCGTATGATAAAGATGCGAAACTTCTCAATGGAGTCCATGTGTCTCATGTGCACTCAACTGAAGAGGTTTGAAATATTTGATTATGTTGACTTTTGTTTATTTTGACTTTTATAGTTTATACATATTTATTTATTTACATTTACATAATCTTGTTCAATTTCTCTTGTTTTTTTAGGCTTCTTTACTTTCAAAATACAAACCTAAAATCAATGTAACGTCTTTGAAAACGGATTTGAGAGGAATGGAATCGACTGCTGTAAAAGCACTCGATTACTTCAATAGCACGCGCCACATCATTATCTACTATGAAGATCTCATCAAAGACCCCACTGTAAGAATTCTAATTTTTTTGTAATCATTGCACGCGGGTTGTATTCATTGCATGTAATGTACAAAAATCATTGCACAAAGTACCACCCGTACAGATATCTTTTGTGTCTGATTTGGTCCAAGAAAGATGGTGGGCAGGTTAACTCAGGGTAAAAAAGTAAAACAAAAATAAAAACATGTTAGTTGGTTGGTAAACACTAAAAAGGTAAAAAAATGTAAAATGTCCATACTTGTATGTAAAAAAAACTTCTGCGTTTATGTTCACTCAGGGTAAAAAGTAAAAAAAATGAAAACCTGTTACTTCATTTTTCACGGTTGGTAAAAATGTGAGAAAAAAGAAAAAATTTGATGGTTGGTAACAAAGTGATAAAAAATGAAAACTTGTAAGTTCATTACATGGTAGCAAAGTTAAAAAAATGAAAATTTGTTAGTCATCACATGGTTGGTAAAATGGTGAAAAAAGAAAACTTGTTATTTCATTTCATGCTTGGTAAAAAAGTGAAAAAAAAAAAGAGAAAACTTCTTGTTAGTTCATTACATGGTTGGTAAAAAGGTGAAAAAAATGAAAACTTGGTAAAGAAAAAAGTTAAAAATAAATGTAAAATATCTTTAATTTTTTGTTGTAATAACTGCAGCAAAAGCTGATAGAAGTCGAAGACTTTCTGAAGCTGCCACAAATGAATTTGACGAGTCAACAAGTCAAAATACACAAAGGGGCATTATCGGAACACATTGAAAACTGGGAAGAAGTCAACAAGACCCTCAATGGAACAACTTATGAGAAATTTCTTCAAGCTGATTACTGACGAAAGCCTTGTGTAAATAACCTCTGATTCAAGTAATCCAACCGTTTTTGTCACTCAAGAATTCGTATAGCGTCGTTTTGTTCCAAATTTGTGTTAGGTTTATTTTAGGTGTTTTTTTTGTTTTTTCCGGTTGTAGGAAATAGTTTGAGAATGTGTAATTAGGTTAGGAATTTTCGGTTAGTATCTCGCTAGCTGCGCGAATGTGTTTTTGGAAGTCAAGATATATGTTATACGCGTGTCAAAGTCTATTTGACAAATGCATATCAAAGTAAACAATCGTTTTCTGACAGTTTTGATTCACTTGGTTTTATAATAATCTTGGTGCTAACTGTTTCTTGGTAAATATTAATTGTCTAAATATGTTCATTACTTAAATCAGATAGAGTAGATGTGTTCAACACTTAATAAAAATAAAAAAAATGTTTCAGCCCACAAACCAGTGGGCTTAGTGTTCGCTAGTTGGGCCCATCTGGATCCGAGAAAAGAATTCTCCAATATAAATTTAAAAAAAAAAAAATAGTTTTAAAAATATAATCTTCTTATTATCATGTGGTATTCAATCACTTATTCTTATCATTTTTCTGAATAAGTAAATTAATTTCTTTTAGTTATATTTCGTAGACATCGGTTGGTTATTTCTGTTCATTTTAACATCATATATGTTTTGTTTCATCAGAGCATGCAAGTTAATTTATTTATTTTTTTATTTATGTTGTCTTCTCTAACATATCTCAACTGGTTTATCAGGTATTAAGTTTTCACCAAACAATCCAACACCCACAAACGAAATTAAAATCCTTTTACACATTTAAAAATCAAATCATAACTCCTAACATATGTTCATCACAATATTTGGAATATTAACAAATGTTCAAACTACTAATAAGTCAAGTAGAACGATATTTGGGGTCCAGTTGCCTTGTGGATCAGAATATGTGATGCGTGTTGCCAAAGTACCTGTTTATGAATGGAAACTGCAACAAAAACAAATGTGATTAACAAATAAAACGACGAGTCGAAAAGAACAAACAAAACAAATAATCAAACTTAACCTTGTAAGAGGAAATATTTGGGGTATCGGGTGTGTTAACAGGATAAAACTTATAAAACCTCATGCTCTTAAATGCAGCAGCATTTATCCCTTTAGACAACAATTCCTCTTGAGCTTGAAGTCGTCTCATTGATGCCTAAAAATAAAAATAAAAAAAGATGAACATGTTGGGTATATTTGTTTAATAAAAAAAAGAAACTATTTAATTCTCAAAATCGTCCACGAGGTTAACAAAAAAAAACATTTTGTGCCCAAAAACAAAAATATCTGCTATTTTCGTCTCTGGCGTTTCTGAAAACTGTCATTTTCGTCCAAAATCTAACAGTCGTTATAAATTTGCAAGGAGAAAAACTTCCTATTACCCATGTTGACTAACGGTTGATATCTGCTATTTTCGTCCCTCACGTTTCAAACAACTGTCATTTTCGTCCAAAATCTAACAGACGTTTTTAATATGCAAGGACAAAAAGACACTATTACCCATGTTGACTAACGGTTGACTAACACTGTTAGATTTTGGACAAAAATGGCAGTTTTTTGAAACGTCAGAGACAAAAATAACAGATATTTTCGTTTTTGGACGAAAATTGATAGTTTTTGTAAACCTCAGGGACGATTTTGACAATTAACTCAAATTAACTTTAGGACCCAAGTAAATGTATGTTTAGAAGAGTAACTAATTTAACAAAGCTTTACCTCAAGATTTGCTCTCTGTCCTTGACAAGCCTCTACATAGAGCGCGTATATTATTATTTGATACGCGATTGAATAAAACATGCTACATTACCTTGAAGGCTTCCTTGTGAATTGCAGGCAATAACCCCACATCAATGAGTCCATTAGTGAATGTCTACAAAAGATGAATTTACAAAACTAGCATTTAGATAAATTTGTACCGCCAACTAGATTTATAAAACACAACTTTATTGTTATCTTGTTTATAAAAATTAGGAGGAAGAAAGAAACTATGGTTCACCTCAGGATTCATTAACTCCCAATTATACTCCTCCCATACAAACTATAGAAATTCAATCAAATGCCAACCACAGTGAACAATAATAATAATAACAGTAATAATAATAATATGTGTTATAAAAGAAATGGTTAGTGTAGAGTATAACTTACACTCACCCCTGATTCTGTTTCTGCTTCTGCTTCTGTTGGATAAGTGATATCAACAACACTCCTTTCTTGCATTGTAAAAGGATTATTAAAGTCTGAAAACAATAAATTAAAATATTCAACTTTTCTATGTAAATACAGATTAATAACGTAGTCAAGTCCTGCAAAAATTGTTTACGAAAAATAAATCCTTACTTTAAAAATGACAATACTTCAGGTTAATTACCAGTGGTGAATAAAATTTATGATAGATTAAATGATTTGTTAGATTTATAACTCCTAAATGTTGGTTTTATAGAATTTTAATAAAAGATTTATATCAGTTAAAAAAATGCATGAATTTACTTACATGGTATGCAGGACTCAAGAAACTTAACAGAATCGAGCGCAACATCAGCACTCTGCCAAAGTCAAAGTCAAAGTCAAAATCAGATAGTAATCAGATAGTCAAAGTCAAGATCAGCACTTAAGGGTACATACTTTGTTTGCACATGACGTAGTATGAAAATATGAGGTTCAACCGAACCACCCCTACAAAAATTAAGATTCATGTAAATGTAATGACTTTTCCAATTAAAATATGAAATTAATCTGAACCAATTAACTACAGTTCTTTAAATAATTAAATAAATAGAAAACAAAATATGTACCCATCTGCTGGTGGAATATAAGGAACCCAATGAAGATTCAGATTCTTCATGTCAATAATCTCATCTGTCTCAATTTTGTCAGACATAATTCCAACCTTATCAGAAGGTGGAAATTGAGATTCAATCTGTCAGATATTACATAAAACATAGATACTATATTAAATTCAATTAATCAACATTAGGGTTACCACAAGAATGTTCTTAACAATGTGTTGGCATGATTATAATAACAATAATGATCATCTAAGTTATTGTAAAAAAATAAAAATAAATAAATTATGCTTACCACAGCAACCGCAGGTATGACGGTTAATTTACATTGATCATTAAAATAGAGACATTGTGCTGAAAGAGACAAACAAGCAAATAAAAAATAATAAACTCATGCAATAAACTTTGAAGTTGTTGATTAGTAGTAAGTAATATGTTGAAGGTATGATATCAATATATCATCAAAATCATAATTTGGATTGATGAAAACAAATGCTTTTAGAAATCTATGAATCTTTATTACTTACCCTCTGCAGAAGTGAAAAGAAAGACTTTCTCACCATGTAACATTCCACCCTGTTTAAAAGCATCCTGATTAACAATTTACATATTGGTTAATACAAATTATAATGTCAATACCAAATTACAAATTAAAAACTAGCTAAATAGTAAATACTCACTTCTAGATTTGAGAAATTCCAATTGTGTTCACCAATAGCATTAAGTTCGTTCCTCTGTTATGAAAAAATGTTAAATGTGATGCGTAATGTCATACAATATATATATATAGATTGCAGCACATACCAGAAACCCAACAGGATGATAAGTCTGGTTCCATAAGACCTTCTGCAACTGCAAGCAAGAAAAACAACATTTACAAAATCACTGTCTGGAGAAAGAAATAAAATAAAACATATCATATGCAATTTTAATACCAGTTTTTCAAATCGATATCCTTACAACAGATATGAAGAGGTTTTGGAAACTAATAATGCACGTTCGGTATCTAATTACGCAACGACAGGTTTCGTATTATGATCTTCGAAGACCTAATAAATTGGGAACTACAAATATAAAGTTACCGATTCATGTTGCTCGTTGAAAACCTCAAAAGACATTGAATTCTTTAGAGCTTTTTTCACTTCCGATGAACTTCGCCGGTGGTTTCGAAGGTTTGAAAGATTGACGCCTAATCGCACGCGAGAGTTTGGGTTACTACGATTGAAATTGGTTGGTTGCCACGTGGCTAAAATAAAATATCAAAATACCAAGTAAAATAAAAATAACTATGCGTTTGTGGGGTAGTGGCATTTTTCATGTTTGGTGAGGTCACGTATTCAAATCGCATATAAGCAGGGCCGGTCCTGAGGATTCATGTGTCCGGGACGAGACGAAAAAAAAGTGCCCCATATGCCCGAACGATTTATCAATTAAAAAAACTTATTTTATTAAAACGA
>WOUH02000012.1:2293251-2303847 GCA_009936405.2 Stevia rebaudiana
CTAAAATAAAATATCAAAATACCAAGTAAAATAAAAATAACTATGCGTTTGTGTGGTAGTTTTTCATGTTTGGTGAGGTCACGTATTCAAATCTCATATAAGGTTTTACAATTCAAGGTCGGGTTTCGTTGAACGGTTTAGATAGGGACGATCGTGTTTCTATCAACCCAGGATTTAGCCAAGCGGAGGGTAGTAAGTGGTTCATGTGTTCACAGCTATATAGGGGTTGGTCAGGTCTATTTAGCCGTTAAAAACAAGTAAAAATTAAAATACAATTGAATGCCACATTAGACCCTGCGACCGGTTTCGTCATACGAACCTCGGCTGTGACCTTTATTCAACATACTGGGTAGGTTATAGGGAAAGTAAAATAAAATAGAATTAATAATCTATTTGTTTTCGATGCGAAAAACACCTAAAAATCGTTTTCAAATGTGAAATAAAAGTTATGTAATACTTTGAGAAAAATTTCATATAAATCTACGTGGAAGTCGTGTGTTTATATAAACAAATAAAAAAATTTAAAAAGTTAAAAAAAGGTAAAATATTAAAACAAATTAATTATAAAATGATTTTTTTTATTAAAACGGCATCATCTTATATCTGTATGTAAAGGCTCAAAAAAAATATGTAAAAAGGAGTTGTGTATGTGAAAATGAGTTTTATGTGTTTCTTGTCTTTGATATAGATGGTTTTTTAGTTATCTAATTCTTTACTTCTTTTAGGCTCTCCAATAAATTTTTCCTTTAACATAAAAGTCATGTGAAGACGCCTATTAGTTATTAGTTACTATTAAAATTAAATTTTCTTTTCTTTTTTAAATAAATTATTCTTATTTAGTTTAATTTTTCTCTTATAACTAAACACTCTTGTTCAGTTTTGTTATTATTTTATTACCATCCCCATGTAAATTTAAATAAAAACTATTTAAAAAATGTGTTTTTAATATAAAACAAACTCAAACAACCTATCTTGTATCTTATTTGTCACATGTTACTATATTATTGGTTCGTTGAATTTTTTATTAACTCGTTTTGTCATTATCAAAAACATCTTAAGTCATTATAAAAAACACGTAATATTATTTTATTCAAAGAAAATATAAGAAATACCAAAATTTGTGATTTTTAAGCAAAAATATGATATCATATTAACTTATACTTGCATATCCACTCTTTATTTTATTCTAAAAAAAATAATTATTTATTTGTGTTAAAAAAACATTATTTTTAATCATATTATCACAAAACATATATTTATTTAATAAAAAGTTGAGTGAGTTTGGATTGTAAATAAGAATGGAAATTTGGATGAAGGTTGGGTTGTGTAGTGAAGTGATAAGTTAGTTTTTTAATGAGATAGATTTAATAGTTTTGTTAATAATAATACACATGTATATATATATATATATATATATCTATATTATAAACAAAAGCCTTTTAGTATTAGATATGAATGAAATCAATTAAGATTCTAAATTCTCTCTAATTTCTTTTTGTCCTCTCTAATCCACATTCTAAACCAATCTAATCCAAGCTGTAAGTCTCTCAATGCTTAAGAATATCAACCATTTTTTAAAAATTATAACTGTTTATTATTTTAGATTAAATTTATAATTAGAAAATTGATGTAACGCCAATATTAACAGCGAATCCAGTTACATATTAATCGAAGAGGCATTGAAACAAAAAAAAAAAGTAATGCAACTGTCATTCAATTCTTATGCAGTTGAATTTTTCTAAAATTTTTAAATTTGTTACAATCAAAAGTTCTTTTTTCATTTTGGTTTGAAATTCGGACTCACAAATGTACATATTGATATGAATTCAAACATATTAATTAAGCCAAAAGCCAAAAGTTCTTGTGTCTTTTTGTAGTTATAAGATACCCCCCGTGTCGTTTATTCTTTCTCCTCACTGCTATCGTCATGCAATTTGCGTTATGAATACAATAATCCACAACTCGACTTTGGCTTCTCTTCCTTGCCCACATTGTACGGATTCTCCATATCATCGACTGTTTTCGATGACCCAAAACTAACAATGATACGCGTTCTTGCTTCGCGGCTTCAACTATTATCGGACCCTTTTCATTCCCTTGTCTCACTTCTACCTCAACTTTCACCTTTTGACAAAAAACCGCGAGTTATAACTTTGTAATTTATAAAACATACATTTTAAATTAAAATGTATGTTTTATAAATTAAAATTTTTAATTGTTGATTGAGTTCTTATATAACTTGACTTACCTCGGGCCTTCTGGTTTGAATATTTTTCTTCATGGTGTAGAGATGTTCATACACCTTTTGAATATTTACTTCCCCACTTGATTTACAACCTTAAAATATAAACAAAACCAACCAAAATGACTTTCTTGATTCGAATTATTACCAAATAAGAGATTGACAATTTTGATTTTTTTTTTTACTTATTTAGTAATTTTTGTAAATCATAGATGAGTGAATTCATAAAACTTCGTTTGAAGGATAAGTGATAATCGATCGAAAACATCATAAACCATATATGAGCTATTGAATTCATAAAACTTCGTTTGAAGGGAAGTGATAAATAGATATTCGAAAACACATAGATTTAATACATGTATCCAACTTTATCATTTTATTTACAACTTTTTAGAATGAGGACTCAAATATACTCCTAAATCATAGGACTCAAACCTCAACGTTTTGAAGAGAGACGCAGTTGCAATACACCTTGTATCATTGAGACAAATGCACTTATATTCTTTAAAATTACAAAGTACATGAAACCTTCATTTTTACACGTTTTTATAACCAGAAATTAATTACGAATCTACTAGCACCCACAAAAAAAAAAAAAAGAGAATTAGAAAACGTTAAGAATTTACCTGGTTTTGGAGCACCAGCAACAACATGAAGTAGAATAATAATATCTCGATTTTGAACCGTATGATCAAGAGCCCATTGAAGTGCATCTTTGGACTCGTTACTCGAATCAACAACCACCATCACCTTATTCCCGGATTCATCATCCAACGGCCCAATTTGATCTCCCTTCAACATCTCACGGCTGATATCAAAATTCAGTACGCCGCTACTGTTTTCACTACCGGAAAAAGCCACCGTCTTCACACCATCATTCAACCGACCCAAACTATAAGACTTCTTGTGGTGCGGTGATGGCGAACGAACTTGAACACGAGCTCGCATCAAGTTGAACCCACCAAGTTTAGTCCTCACTTTCATCATGTTTGGATTGATTTAAGATTGATGACAAGATATAAAACACACTTGTAGTAATATATAGATAGAGTTTGTGTTTCTTTTCAACGGTGGGTCCTGTGTTTTTCATCGTGGGTAGCATAAAGAGCTGTTTATTGGTATCTTGAATTTAATAATGAACGTTGAATTTAAGGATTTGATTAATATTGGGTATAATATTCCAGATGTCGTTCATGTATTTAGTATTTGAGAGTTAACTAGTTTATTATGTGTGCTTTGGGGATTTTAAGGCAGATTTGGGGCATTGAATAAGTTTGGTCAACTCTTAATGAAATGCTACATATCTAATGTCTTAGTAGACGTGCACAAAGATATAAAAAAAACCGTGTGAAATTCATTTGTCATCGAACGTCTAAGAATAAAGAATAATTAAACGTATATTTATTTTGTTTGGAACAAACTATGTGAAATTCATTATGTTATATATTTGTTTGCTTTCAAGCTATTTATATGTTATATTTTTGTTTGCTTTCAACCACATTGACGAAAATGAATGGCTATTAACTCACACAATAAATACAAAATGAGATACAAAGGTCTATTTATGGAAATATAACTAACTACTTCAAGCCTTCGAACCACTTATCACAAAATGTATACAACTACTCAACTGGTCAACATAGTTGACTTTGACTTAAAACGGTACAACATTTACTACACATGTTATAGATCTTAATATGGTTACTATTACCAACAAACGAGTGCAAATGAAGCTTCCAACACTAGCAGAAAAACCCACTTACATTTTCCACATTCTAAGGATTTTTGTCTGAGTTTAAGGGTTAAAAATGGAAATTATCAATAGAAATCGGATTCATTTAACTCGTAAACACATTTTTATGTAAATAACCAATACGTTAATTATGGTTGTAGAGCTATATAAAAATCAACGATTTACGCCCTGTTTGCGGTGATCGCATATAATGTATATATGTGTAGACCCTTGAGGGGCAAAAGTAAAATTACACTAGTATTAACGTTATTTTACTTATTTTTGTGAAAATAATGTTAAAAGCGTTGGGTTGACGGTTAATCAAGCATCATGAGCTGGGGGTCTCTTTCGGGCAGCCTCTCTATTCCTACAGGGTAGAGGTAAGGCTTGTCTTTATCTAACCCTGCTCAGACCCTACCTTTAGGTGGGATATACAGAGTACGATGATGATGATTTACGGGGTTGTGTTTTAAAAAAAAAATAGACTTTTGGACTTTTTCGACTCATTTGGCTTATATAACCCGTTTAAGATAAAAAAGACAACCAAATAAACCAAATCAATAATTAATTGCTCACAATGGCCACATCTAATATATCACTGAGAAACAGATAAACAGATGAACATGATATGATAATGCAAGAATCTTACATTTTTATTTATGCATCCCAAAGTTAGCAAGCTTCATAACCCCAGTTGCATCAACTAGCAAATTAGTCCCTTTGATATATCTACAAAATGCAGTAGTGTTTAGTAACACAATGAAACAAGTTACACATAACATATAATTAGTTGCAAATTTGCAATTATTTGTTTTGCTTATAATATTTAAGTTCTTTTATCAATATTTTCATCACATTAAGGTGAAATGCTAACACTTTTATGCAGGTGTTGTTGAGTCATTAACTTATAACCAAACCTAACACCACCCGTAGCCCGTTAGGTTTAATGTTTTTATAACCGAACTGGAACAAGATGAACCAAACCAACCTAATAGGTTTTTTTTTTTTAATTACATAAAATTGAGTCGTTTTACTGAATAAAGTATTCTAATACTCCATAAATACATTTATAATGTAACCCAAAATAAGGCTTCCATTTGATATTATCATAAATTCTTTGACAAAACATTTAACCAACATGATTGACCTTCTTTTTGTGCTTA
Source organism: Stevia rebaudiana (assembly GCA_009936405.2). Lineage (NCBI taxonomy): Eukaryota > Viridiplantae > Streptophyta > Magnoliopsida > Asterales > Asteraceae > Stevia > Stevia rebaudiana. The sequence goes on from WOUH02000012.1 coordinate 2,298,389, forward strand.
TCAATGACAATATAAAATCTACAACATATTTTATAAAACTAAAAACCATACAATCTTCAATATTAGAAACCTAGTATAATATATGATTGCTCGATGTTGTCTCCTCTTGCTTGGTTGTCTGATCTAACTGATCATAATATTCATTTTGATACGCGTTCTCTCTTTCAGATTCGGTTAAGTCAGGAGTGATTATTCATATTTCATCATCAATGTAGATGGCGAACGAATCTTTTTATAATTCTTTGTGTTCTTCAGGAAGCATTTCGTTGATAAAAGTATTATACAACCATCCTCTTCAAATTTACCTTTGTAACCTTTATTTATGGAACATAGTAAACACTGGATATAATTATGTTTTATTACAACGTTTAATAAAATATACCTAATAAATAGAAGATGAACTGATTTCATTGTGAATGTATATGACCCTTCAAAGGATGGTTAAATAACCATTTTACACTTTTACCCTTTGACCCATTTGATCAAAGGGTAAAAATTGGAAATTATCAATTCAGGCTACTGTTATCTTGAACACGCTCTTTGGTTTTAAACCTGAAGATGATAAGGAGCTTTAATCTTTGAATAATATCATGATGTATTACTAAAAATATTAAATAAAAAAATAAAAAATTACCATTAAGAACTTATGTTCAAGTAACATAACAGCGGTTGGTCTTTCAGCAGGATTCCTAATAAAGCAACAACGCAAGAAATCTTTTCCATCAAGTGACATTGTTTCGGGTATCGGTGGAGTTTCTTTCATGACTTTGAACATTGCTGCAGGCTGCATTACACAGATTTCAAATTTAATTATAAAAAATAATTAAAAATTAAAAAAAAAATAAAAATACTTACAGCTTCATGTTCACTCCAAGGAGGTTTCCCGTTAATCATCTCAATAATTGTACAACCTAAACTCCATATATCAACAGCGAGAGCAAGATCAGGATTACCATCTTTTTGTGGCTTACTCTGTAAAAGCTGCATAAAATAATATAATTATCTCAATAAAAAATAAAAATAAAAAGGTAATAAATTAATATTTGTAATATGTATTGATCTTTGAATCAAAACAATACCTCGGGAGCCATCCAGTACGGGCTTCCTTTCAGAGAAAGATTAACTTGTCCATCTAACTGTGCAACAAGATATAATTTCAATGATTTTTTTAAGAAAAATTATGGTTGCAAAATATATTTTTTTTAAAATATATATATATATCATACATGTTTAGCCATCCCAAAGTCAGCAAGCTTCACAACCCCATTTGCATCAACTAACAAATTAGCCCCTTTGATATCTCTATAATGAAACAAGATAACCATAACATATAATTTAGTTGCAATTATTAGTATGTCATAATTTTCATCACGCGATAAAACATGTAACAGTTACCGGTGTATAGTTTTTGTGTTATGCAAGTAGGCGAGCCCGGTTACAATATGACGTGTAAAATTTCTTACAATAGACTCTGTCATTCCTCCACAATGATCACGAGCATACTTATTGATTGAACCGGGATGAACGTATTCAAGATATATGTAAAACCGGTCCTTAACCTGCATGTGCATCATCTTAAATCTCAACTATCGTTTCCAAATAAATAACTAGTAATTAAATAAAATAAAAAAAAACTTACTATTTCGCTACCGTAGTACTGTACGATGTTTGGATGTTTAAGTTGACTTAAAACATCAATTTCCTGAAAAAGGAATAAGGAAAGGTACGAAACTATGAATAATAGCCAAATAAAGTTAATTACAGAAATGGGATCTAAAGTTTACCGAAAGTAACAGGTTTGGGTACTGATCGTTTAAAGTAACAAGTTTTACTTTTATGCTTTCAACTTTTTGTTAAGAAGATGGGGTATTAAGGCTAACTTCTGTTAATTTTTCCGTTAAATTTGACTGAAATGGCTAAAATACTCTTTGACTTTTTGATCATTTCACCCAAATTCACCGGAAAAGTTAACGAAAGTTAGCCCTAACATCAAACTCGTTACAAACTGAAAGCATAAAATGCAAATTTGTAACTTTAAACCAGTTACTTTTCGCAAACCACATACACCATCTGCGCAATTATTTTAGCCGAATGTAAGCGATCAAAGACACACAAGTCATTCTCAGTTCTCCATACAACCTGCTCTAATTGCTTTATAGACTCTGCAGATTTAGGATCATCTGGTAGTATTTCAACTTCTTTAATTGCACATAAAGCTCCGGTTTCTCTATTAAAAGATAAACCAGTATTAGTGTATGAATCAAATGAGAATAAAGTTCATTGACATACTTGTTAGAACCAACATAAACACTTCCAAATGTCCCACGACCAATAAGCTTTCCTTTTCTCCATCGACTTTGTATTGATGCCTCCATTAAATCAGATTTGTTGCAGGTTTGTGGTGGGGAAGAAGGTGGAATTCCAGAAGCTCCCGGAGGAAGAGGCAAAGGATGAACAGTGGTCACTGTAGCATTGCTGTCAGGTTGACTCGTTGGACTTTTGGATGACATTTTTCTGTGCAATGGACTTTTGACACAGGTTATTTTCTCTGGATTTTCAATCGATGAACCATCTAGATACTGTTTACTTCTCTCATGAATCGGTGGCATCTCCGGTGTTGACCGTAACTGAATTTTAGGGCTCATGCGCATCTTGCTCGTTGTTGTGAAGATTGCTAGATTTGAAATCGGAGTTGTGGGAGCACTGACAGTTTCACCATGATTGTATACATCTCTTGAGCTTGCTGGGGAAGTGAATCCTTGACGCCATTCATGAAGAAACTGTGATTCTTTGTTTTCTGTATTCGTAGAACGATCGAAGCAAGCTAAGCTGAAATGTACAACAGACAATGAAATTAAATGATTAATCGATACATATTGCAACCTAGATAATCAATTTAGGCAATTTCAGATAGAATAATTGTTAAATTGGACGATTAGAGAGTGAGAACACTGATTACCTTTGAGTTCGTTTTAAATCTCCGTGATCGGCGTACGATGTTCCTCTATTATCATCGAATTTCTGATTTGCCTCTTCAGGCGATGGAAGAATATACTTCGACTTCTCATCGGCGGCAGATTCACAACGAGATTCTCGTTTGAAAAGTGCCGATAAATCAGGGAGAGGCAAGATGTGTGACGTGGATTTGGCGCGAGATGGAGCGTGAGCGACATCTTTGTCTTTGAGTTGCCGGTGATTCATTGAACCGGTAACGTGGCGCCGGTGAGGAGATACGGCGATACGATTATTAGTCCGATTGTTCATATAGATATCATCGGCGGTGGAAGAACGAGCCGGAGAAGAAGAAGAAGAAAATGCGTTATACAACCAATGCATTGCGATTTAGGTAATAAACTTGCAGAACAGCAAGAGATTTCGATTCAAAGATCAACAACTATAGCGATTGCACGGTACGGCATCGTTAAAGCTATAATTGTGGTGGTTTAAGATATCACGATTGTGCTCCGGCGACTCTTCCTCTGCTATTTCCGGTGAATGAAGCGGTTCATGATTCCGGTGGAGGGGTAGAAGTGATTTCGATTTTGCTGTCAATTTATAGTGGTGTATCATTCATAATGGGTCTGTGAAGTCAAACACTTGACCTTTTCAAGTTTTGACATATAACTTGGTCTTTTTAAATGATCCTATGTTTTTTACATTTAACTTAGTCGTTTCATTATTTGGAGGTATATTCATGTGTTGGTGGGTCTTTATCCATATATATTTCTATTTTGCTTGATTATATACATTTTATTTGTTTGTTTATTTTCAAACTAGAGTTGTTTTTGGAATCTCTCTTTTGAATATAGGTAATGTTTGCCTACATCTCACTTTCTAATACCATATAAATAGTCATGGTATGAGTGAGGATTAGTAGGTATGATTGTTGTACTTCATTATTTACGCTAAAAATCTCTTTCACTGAAATTTACATAATTTTATCTTCCTTAGACTTGAACCTTTACCTTATTTTTTAAGGACATAAGCCCTTCTTCATGTTCGTTTGTTTAGTAATGAACTTATTCAAAAATAGTTTATGAACACATATCAAACGGAAATTTATGTTCATGTTTGTTTATTAAGAAATTAAACTTGTTCACGAGCAGTTTACAAATACTAGTGAACATATGTTCTTTAAGAAAATAAGAGTCAACATTCAATATTTAATTCAAACATAAAAAATAATAATAGAATATATACTACCTTAAAATAATGTGTCAACTGCCTAACTTTCAAAAATATATTTAAAATTTAAAGGTAATAAAATATAAATTTAAAGTTAAAAATGAATATGAACAAATGAACATAAACAAATTAAAAAAACATATGACCAGGGGCAGAACCACATTAGGGTCCGAGGAGTCCGTTGACCATCCGGTTGGTCAAATTTTACTTACCAGATGTATCTCATGTAAAAATTGTTTAACTGCTGGACCCTTCAAAATACTCATCAGTATGATAGTTATAACAAGAAGAAGAGAGGATACAGAGAGCAAATGATTTTTCCATCGAGTTTAAAATCACCTCCGATATCTAGCATGAAGAGAGAAGAAGATAATGGTTCTTGGTTAGAGAAAATAATAATCACATATAGCATTTTAATTTTTTAATATATTTTTTATATGAATGAAGATTAACCGATGTCTTGTTTGTTTATATAAGATTAAAGCAATAAAATATATATCTTACGCGTTTATATTCCACTTTAATAGTTAAATTAATCTACGAATTTAGTAATCATTACGTAATAGGGGAAAGACCAAGTTGACTAAGTCTATCCACGTCAACGCAATGAAGCCGGCTTGCGCGCCTAGCCATACATAATCGGCTTGAGAAAGGTTGTTGTTACAATTTAGTTAAGTAGATAAGAAAAACGAAAAATTCATCTGGGTGAGGTTATTTTTCAAACACCACCCCTTAAAAAAAAATCCAAAGCGTATAGTGTATTTGGTCACATCATAAAGGAGCTTCAAGATCATTGGCCTCAATATTTGATTCAAACGAGCGAACAAAGTTGTGTTCGTGTTCGTTTGTTAAGTGTCCAAATTCTTCACGAATGGTTAACGAACACAAATCGAATGAGAATTCTTGTTCGTATTCGTTCCATAAGAAATTTACTTTGGTCATGATTTCATGAACATAAACAAACATGACTATTTTAAGCAATAAGAATAAACAATCTTAATCTAAAGCATTAGACGTTATCATATTAAATAAATTTAAATTTATTATTTAAATTTATTAGTAAATTTAAATGTATCAAAAGTTCTTTTATCGAGTACATATACCAATAATTCTTCATTTCGCACCTCTGTGACAACCGTCTAATTTAGGTAAAATTCTAACTCGTAGTTAATCCAAATTCGTTTAAATTTATAATCGTTTAAAACTTTATATCAAATAAACAAATTAAAACATATACAAATAAATAAAAGTAAGAATTTTAAATACACTTCAAT
>WOUH02000012.1:2314547-2325133 GCA_009936405.2 Stevia rebaudiana
TCCCGACTAATCCCGATTAATCCCTAGGCGGTACCTCACCGCCTAGGTAGCGCCTAGCGCCTTCTCCAACCTTGATTTTAACACGTACTTTCTGCGCAAACAATCGAGATATAAAATATAAGGATCACTGAGAATCATGAAACATAATAAGTTATATTTCATCTTTCTAAAGACCTTTTGTTTATCTGAAATACTAAACAAAGTAGGAATTAAGAAAATAAAAAATCATGTTATAAACTGTTGAATAATACATATATGTAGTATAGTTGCAGTGTACATAATTACATTAAAAAAAAAGAAAAATTAAATTGATGAAATCCTTATAAAATATGCACAAACGCGTAAAAAGTATTAAAATATACTAATTAACATCATCCTGCAAACATGCAGTATGACTGCAATATGTCATACTGCATATATGTAGTATACATATATAGGGTGAAGTTATTCTAAAAAGGATAAAAAGTATTGAAAGTCTAAAAGTCGGGTCAAAAGTATAAAAGTCCGGTCAAACGAACTGCGATTTACCTTATTCCGGTGGCATTAGAACCGTCTCGTCGAGCCTAACTAAAAACCTTAAAACCTAAACCTTAAATCTAAACCGTAAAACCTAAACCCAAAAACTTAAACCCTAAATCTAAACCCTAAATGTACATTATAAGGCTAAACCCTAAAAGCTAACCCAAAACCCTATAATTAAGCTAAACCCTAAATCTAAACCCCAATGCAAAACCCTTAAGCTAAGCTCTAAACCTCTAAATCCTATAGTTAAACCCTAAATATAAAGTCAAACCCCAAAACTAAAAACTAAAATCTAAACCAAAAAACGCTAAATTGAAATACAACGTTAAAAGCAAAAACCTAAGCCCATAAAAGCTAACCTAAACCCATAAACGCTAAACCTTAAAGCTAAACCATAATGCTAAGTCATAAACCTCTAAATTATAAAGCTAAACTCCAAAACTAAACCCTAAAATTTAAACAAAATAGGCTAAGTTTAAATATAAACTTAAAAGCAAAAAAATCCTAACTCGTAAAAGCTAAACCAAAATAGTTTTATACTGGGTTTAAAGAGACGGTTCTAACACCGCCGAAGTTCATTTGACCCGAATTTTTATACTTTTGACATGATATTTTAGATTTTTTAATGTTTTTTCCCTTTCTAAAGGAACTACAATCTACATATATATACGAAAAGAACAACGAAAAAATCGAATAAACACTATTAGGAAACGCTAATATGAATTCAAAGGAATACAATTTGTGAATTAGCAACATAGCTCATATGTTTAAGTATGGCATATATACTCCATATATGGTGCAATTATATTACGTATATGTAATATTGAACAAGTTACGACATGATTTATTTGATTTTTTTTTATAATTTCATTATATTAATCGTATTAAAATTACAAAAACTTGTTATCTAATGATGTAAACCGTTCTAAAAAATAATAACAAATAAAGAAAAATATGAAATATTCAATAAAACTTAAGTGTTTTTAGCTCTCCCCTAATACGAAAGGGGTTTTCACAAGTGAACCTTTTCTACAAAGTTAAACAATGCATATTTATTGTAATGTAATAATAGAGAGACAAGTGTAGACATTTAATACATGAGTATAAAATTGGAGAACAAATACATGGTACGTACTATACAATTACACTAATCCCAAATAATGCTATCAATAGAAAACTACGTTATTTTTCTTCATAGTGTAGAACTTTAACCTTTTGTTTTAAGAAAATAGAATACAAAATTAAACAACAAAAAAGAAAAGAAATTTACGAGCTTCGCGGTATAACGTCTACCTAAAAATTATTTAAAATTACTAGGTAGCCCTTATAGAAACGTAATAAATTAACACCCTCCAAAGTCTCTAACTGAAAAAGAAGTCTTCTCCGGTAGGTTTCCGGCATGACGTAACCCTAAAGTAAGTGACACATCACCAGCACTGGTACCAAACCTTATCAGTGTTGAACCCATGTCAGCATCATCATCATCACTTACCATGCTACCATGCCGGCAGGTGTCTGTATCACGAGTCACCGGAAAAGATGGCGGGATTGTGGCAGTAGTTCCGGTGGTGGTTGTTGTGTGGATATTGTGTGTATTGATTGCAAGGATTGATGGGTTGTTTTCAGTGTCATTGATTTGTGATCTTTTTGCAGTTGCCGGTGATGCAAGAGGAGGCATCGGAGTTTGTGCGATTGCAGAAGGAGAAGATGATGCAGATGGACCATTTTTGGGTTGATTATTGTAATTAATGTTGGTTTCTGATTCATTTTGTTCATCTTGAAGGTGGTCTCCTTCATCTTTGCTTTCTTGTTGGTACATTTCTTCCACCATGGGTTTCCACAACCGGACCCTTGCATTTATGAACCAATTTGAGACCTGCAAACCACAAACACATACAAACATACCGTTAATAAATTATGATGATCAGATATGATGAGACATGCAGGACCAAGTTAATATTTGAAGTAATAATGTCAACACCTAATGGTTTTATGTCTTGTTTTATTGCCTTAAATTCAAAAATGCTCACAAACTCATACAATCTTTGTTTCAAAAAATCAAAAGTAATATATTTATTACATATATCAAAAAAATTCTAGCCAAATGATAATTGCTTTTGTGCATAGTGATACTACTCAATTCTCAAAAGGTACATCAAATTAAGATCCACGTGTCACACAATAGACAATTTTATAATATTAAAAATATATTAGATTATTTACGAAGAAAAAGCTAATAACTCTTACGTAGCATCTTTAATATGATCCTAGTTCATAAAATGGGATAATAATGGATGGATGTCAAGATTTTCTTATTAGATTAAAAATAAACGTATGTTAACATGAAAATGAAAATAATGTGTTCAAATAAAGATTCCGATGCCTTTTCGATCGACTCAATTATGACATAATAAGAAGCAAAATTAACTTGAGATTATATTTTGTGTTTGTAATCAAACACTATGGTCCAGCTAGTACAAAGATTTACAGAATATATATATTTTTATCACGGAAGATCTCCATCAAAAGATTGTAAATATACAAGAATCTAATACTCAATGAAATATTGCGAATACAAACAAAGTAAAAACCAAATAGTACAATAAGAAAGATGAATTGTAGTTTAAAAGCCATGTTGAAGTGGACACTTATATACTGTCATCATAAACGGTACATTGAAAAAGACTTTTGCTATCCAACTGTCATTTTTCTTCTGATTTCATCATAAACTCAAGGGATGATTTCTAATTTCATGTCTAGTATTCATCTTTCTACCATTTCATACATATACTTGTGTGGGTATATATGTATGTATGCATGCATGCTACATATATAAGAAGACCAATTCTCAAGACTTTTGGTTTCCACACTTTCATGTGTTAAATTTTTACATATTTCTTATTATTATTTCAACTAATTCATATACACCAACTTCTTTTATATATACTTATGAGTTTTATAAAGCCTTATTTACTACCAAACACTTACAAGCTTTATATATAAGTCATTACAATTTTAATGGTGGTGGGGTCATGTTCCTACCAATTATCTACAAAATTATCTACAAGTACCCTAAGCTTTAGCAAATGAGATTTAGCCACTTTAAACATACTTCAATAACCTCAAGTACCTAAATAGTAACGTCACTACTTTCAAGTACCATGATTATTTTATTCCTTTTCATTATAAAACTTTAGGTATGTGTGAGAAAGAGGTACTACCCGATCGGTGACTAATTATACCGTTATCCTAACCCGCAAGCCTTGCCTAAACTGGTGGTGGTGTAGCCGAACAACCCGCCCTATCCGAATGGTGGTACCCAAACCGGTGGCCTTTCCACCCTAAGTGTAACATAATTTCTTATTTTACACATCTAGTGTAAATGTACCGAAAGAGTCTACTCAACGTTTAATTATACATATATAGTCTTGATGAGTAAAACTTAGATCTATACCTAATAAATAGTAACTTGTAACATCACATGTTAGAAGTTTGCAAGGCTACATGTCTTTTTCGAATTCATGCTTCTATTACTTCATCCCTTTGTTATTTCCTCAATGTAATATTTAATATTGTCTTATTAAAAGAAAGTATATTTTACTTCACTTACTTATTCATTATTCAATATTTTGTCTTTTCCAAATACCTTCTTTTTTAAACTTGCGTAATGCAATTGTTTCAGTTCTTGTTAATTTGTAATAGTTGTTTTGCAATAATACATATTTGACAACGAAACCCTTGATATCAAGTGAAATAATACCATATATAACTTTAAAGACATTTTTATTTAAACCCATCTCCATCCAATACATGAGTTTCAAACTAAGTAAATATTTATAATGAAGGTCTTACGTATACAAATTAGTTTAGGAAATAGTTAAATAACCTTTAACCCTGTTGTCTCTATATCTTGAAATTCTTCTAAATGTGGTTGCATGGTTACAACGAAATTAAGTTGGGTACGTAATATTTAGCCTAACTTCTGTTATAATGAAATTACCATTTAAATGTAAAAACTTTTAATTATGTACGTGATAATGAATCTATTTAAGTAAGATGGTGGCATGTCACATCTGATTTGGTCAAAGGTTCCATTGTTTCGGTTGAATTATATTACATAATAATTTGTAAGTTGATGTTTTTAATTCTAATAACATAATGATAACCCAAAAAAACTATTATTTACGTAAATGTTGTTAGCCCATATATATATATATATGTAACATAGATAAAAAAGATAATTAATTGGAGACAAAAAATGGTACTTAAAGAGACTAGAAGCACGAGAAAGCAAAGAAAGCAGTTGTACACAATTACTTAATGCAGAGACAGTGTGCAGATAAGCAGTAAAAATAAGATCACAAGTCTTGTCTCAACTGAAATTACGATAAATTAGATACCCTGTCTTCTTCACTGTTAACAAGTGCAACATCTCTCTTTTGGTTTTTTACAAACCTAATAAACCAATTTCTTTAATTTATTGTTTGTACAAATGATTGTATTCAATTATTGAAGTACGATATATATTTTATTTCGTCATTAAAAGTGCAGTATTTTATAACTATAATAATAAATGATTAAATGTTTAATTTTCCGGCATAGAAAATTCGTTTAAATAATTAAATAAATATATAAAATTTAATATATATTTAAATGTGACGGTAGATGTGACACTGCACCATTATAAGAGAAAAGATTTTGTTAACTAAATTGAAATAAAAAATGTCAATATATAGGATTAGCTTAATTAGAAGTTGTTTTAGAAATATTCAAATAAGAATTGTTGATGTAAACTATAATAAATTGAAGTCCATATCTTACAGAAAGGTGATAATTAATCACTACAGCTTTTGTTGTATCTTGAAAATCCGACAGAAATTACAATACTTTTCAGAAATTAGGTTTTTTGTTGAAATGGGTCGTCAATGAGAGTAGATGAGTCTTATTAATTAAGTGTGTTGCAAGTTGCAACTTATAATGTGCACCTTGTTTAAAAGAAACTCTATCCATCCTGTGAATTCTTATTGATAATCAAAATATTAATTGTAATGATAATAAGAATACTATTTAGTTTTCTTATTAATATCATCATTATTAGGAAAAATTAATTTTCTGTTCAATAAATGTGTTTGGTTAACGCCAGTTATATCAACTACATAAGACGCTTTTGATTTGATGTTAAGTAAAATGTAAATCAAACTTCTTCATAACCATAGGTTGTAATAAACAAGTCAAAATGTATAAAGAACAAACCAATTTGAAATTTATCACTACAAAGTAAGTTAATATCAATCTTTTCTTTACAAAATAAATAATAATAACAATAATAATAATAATATTAATAATAATAATAAATATATAAATAAATAAATAAATAAATAAATAAATAAATAAATAAATAAATAAATAAATAAATAAATAAATAAATAAATAAAGGATCAGTGCTAACGAAGAAATAAAAGATGTGAACGACTGCGAGAATATAAAGAGGAAAATGAAATCTTGCCAACCCAAATTCTCTGAAAATCGGATGAAATTAACATATCAACAATAGCATTTCTCACCGATAACTTATTTCACATTCCTCCTACTTTAATAAACGTTATTGTTAAGATTTCATTATATCAAAAGAAATCGGTCGTGCATATGGTGTCACACCAAAACGCGTACTTCAGTTCATATCAATTTATATATATATATATGCATGCACGAAAGTGATTGAGAGGGAGACAGATGAGAAATTGAGTACTAACAAACCTGATTTCTTGAAAGTCCTGTTTGTCGAGACAATAGATGTTTATCAGCGTCACTTGGATACCTGAAAGTGATTTTCACATATATTTAACTTAATTACCCTTCAAATTAACTCTTTCAATTTATTATATATACTCTTGAATAATAAAGTGTATGCATATATACACACACACATACATCCTTAATAAATTCAAGGATTATGTTGTGTATATTGATTGTTGAAAAGGATCGATATGGTCAAGTATTGTCTTTTTTTTCGTCATCGTTTACATTCTCAATGCTAATAATTGTCTTCTAATATACACCAAAATGGGTGCTTTATTTTAACATAACCGACAACGTAATCTACTAGTCTCACATGTTTGACATTAAAAAAAAAAACTTTTTACAGCCGTTTATACATATTGGGTTGACGTCATCTACTAAGAGGTGTTACAACCGTTTAGACGGCTGTTTCCTACAAGGGTTTGACGACCGTTAATACATCGACTCACGTAAAGTTTTTCGTACAATTACAAATATCATTGCTGTTAGACCAAGTAAATGCTTACAAGTTTTTTAAATTATGTTTTCTATGCATTATAAACTTTTCCGACTGGCATTATACATATAATACATCCTCTCGTATAATTTCTAAGAAAACCCAACAAAATTAAACTTCCTTCATCCAGTTAGGGCTTACTTTGTCTTAATCAATGACATATTTTAATAATTTAATCAGGGGGACCTTACTCATCTAGTGTGGTAGGATAACCCGTTTGATTGTAAGGCTTACGTCATATATAGCTCGAGGAACATTATTTAATCTACAGTGAATCTCCGTTTAAATGTGAATTAACCAATCATAGGGATAGTGTGAGATTTGATTTGATTGGCTGGTGAGGAGAGTAGCCCTAACCGAATTCAAGAAACCAGAAAGACTAAACACACCGTTTTCTTGTTTTTTTTTGTTGTACCGAATTCAAAAAAGAAAAAGAAAAACGAAAAGATCGACGACTTACGGGTGTAAGAAGTGCTCAAAAAGCCAAGCTCTTAAAATGTTGACGGAACGTTCAGGCAAACCTCTTTGAGGTCTCCAAGCTTCTTGTTCCATCATTCCCATTTGATGGAATGCTCTTTGTTGTCTCATACTTTGTTCCAACAACTTAAGCCTTGGTGTCTCGCCTTTCGTGACACCAGAAGAACTCGCGTCTTTCTCTCCTAATAATTCACAGCTGTGATTCAATTGAACTAATATAACGTCTTTTAAACATCGAAAATGACGCGACATAGCCTTTTGTGCTAACGCGGTGTATGGCACCGCGGCCCCGAACCCCATCACCAAATCAAAAGAGTTCACCACCATTTGCATTTGTTCACAATAATGATTGTATCTCCTTTCCACCTACATTTGATTGAATGTTTATATCATGTATGAAATTAAACAACATATATATATACCGTACATGTACTATTGATTCAGAAATTGTAGGGGATTAAAATTTAATTAAGACTAATAATTGAACTTTACACAAGGAAAAAACAAGAGTCTTAATTGTAAAAGGACACCATCAAGAATGTGTTTCTAAATTATGCATTTTTTTCTCACTACAGCCAAAGATTAACTGTTTATGTTATGTTATGTTATTAAATTAAGTACCATAATTATTATAGAATATGTGGAAAATTTCAATCTTACAATATTAATAATGGTATGAATTTTCCAAAGAAAAAAGAAAACATTATTATAATGAATTAATAAGCTAAGCAAGCTATAACCCTAATATTATAATCTAAGATGATTATAATACTATGTAAGAACCTTGTCACGGTTTTACCAAATCAAACTAAATGCCATTCTTATTCATAACTATATTTTTATTGAACTATTGGATGTATTTCATAACTATTCATTTCATAAGCAAATACTACACATTCTGTCATTGAACATATTCTTTTATAACCGGTTTTCATGAAAACAATACCAGTAGTCATCGGAATGTTATGCTGCTTCAAGTGTGTGTCTGTGTGTGTGTGAGAGAGAGAGAAAGAGTGTGTGTGTGAGAGAGAGACTTACCTCATCAAGCATGGAAGAAAGTTTGACCTTTCGTCTTTGATGCTCAATTCTCTCGGTTGATGACAAAGGAGGTAGATCTTTTGAGGAAGATGAAGACGGACCACCATCACCGCCACTGCCACCGTGATAATTCATCGAATTCGGATTCAAATTCTTTACTCCGGATTTGTTTTTCTTGAAATTACCTCTTCCGACACTACAAAACTCTTCCAACAATTCTTGAGATGCTTTCAAATACCTTGAATTTCGCAGAACTTTAACACCTCCTAACGAAGACGATCCGAACCCCATATGAATCGGTTGATGATTCGGACCCATAACTCCACCTCCTCCTTGCATATGCGAATTCCGGTACGGATCACCACCGCTGACTTGATTAAAGTACAACATTCCCGCGGAATCATCACCAATTCTCAAATTCTCAACTTTAGTTGCTCCAAGATGTTGTAAACCAGAAGATAATGATAGTGAAAGACCTTCATGAGATGTACCTTCAGGAGGAACCCATGTGAATTGAGATGAAGGACCGAAATGCCCTTGTCCAGTAATTGTACTACCAAAGTTTTGTTGATGAAGGGTAGAATCGGTAGATTGGACTGTGTTCGGTAGCAACATGTGTAGTGTGGAAGAAGACGAAGATGAATTATGCTTGATCGGTGATTCTTGTGATGGGTTTGTCAAGAAAAGTTGCATGGCTTGAGCTGTGTTACCGTACCAATCTCCGGCGCCGGCGGTGTTGGATCCACCGGTTGGAAAATTGAACATCTCCGACAAACCGGCGGTGTAAACTGCCGGTAAACCACCGTGTCCTTCATCCATTTGTTCTAATCCAACCATTGATGATGGTGGTGGCTCAAAACCTTGCACTCTAATCATCTTATCTCTCCGGATCTGATCTTGAGCTGCTGATGTTGATGATCTTTCGAACCCATGTGAGAAATTGAATATGTAATCTTGTGACATAGAATTCAAAAGGTTGTAGCTTTACAACAATTGCTCCTGAATTTACAACTTCCATGATGTTACTTTGATGTTCTTGTGAGTCGATGTCATCTTGATCAAATTTAAAACCCTATATTAAACACAGATTGAGGATGATGGAGATTAAAGACAAAAAAGGGGTAAAACAGAAAGCATCAAATGCGTGTTTCTTGGATACTTTTGCCAAGCTAGATTGATAAATTAATGAAGAGAAATAAAAAAATCATCTACTTTTTGTGAATTGAAAAGGATGAATATATACTAAACTAACCTCATATGTGTTGTGAAAAAGAGAGGGAGGAAGCAAACTTCTCAGATATCGTTTTCTCAGTTCTTGAACTCTCTCTCTCTCTCTAACTCCTTTGCTTTCTCATTTACAGTACTGAGTGTTCTCGATCTGCAATCGCCTTCTCGATAGAGAGAGAAAGAGACGAGCTACTTTGTAATATGTGTATATATGTGTGTATATATATATGTAATAATTTAGCTCGATAGTAATTGATCACACTGGTAGATTGATAATTTTGAAAGGTCATAAATAAAGATAAAACACCATATAAATATAGAATACACGATATATATATATTTATATATAAATCTATATGCATATGAGAGAGAGAGAAAGAGACTCAAGCAGTCGCTGTTCTACAACGCCCTCTCTTGTACTCAACACATTTGTTTTATTTGTTTATCACTAATTTTATATTTTTGTTGTTTCAATTGACAATTAACCTCTTAAACACCCAATAATTTTTTAATATATTTAACAATTGAATCGGTATCTCATCTCAAATATTATAGAATTGGGTTAGTCAATCAATTTACTAAGATCAGGATTTCTTTTAGGAAGTTAACACTGACGGAATCACAGGTAAGCAATCTCACAAGAACATTCGAATAGTTGCAAATAATAAGCAAGAACACAGAGAAATCAAACAAGATTTTAAGTGTATTTTTCTCAATACTCTAGTTGCAACAGTTAGACTATCCGGTGTACCCCCGTGGCCGGTGGGGCGTTTTGCCCACCCATGACGCCCCTACGACGCCCAAACACCGCCCCCCTATTTTTTTCCGGGCGTTGCCGGCCACGGCATCGCCGTAGTGACGTCGTTGTGGTATAAAATCCGACCGTTGGAGATTAAATAAAATAACCGTTGGGCCATTTAAAATTAAAAAAAAAACTTTTTTTTAACCTATTATATAAATACCCCACTCTTCTCAAACACTATTCTCACCCTCACTCTTTCTACTCTCTTTATTTTTATAAAACTTT
>WOUH02000012.1:2325233-2338030 GCA_009936405.2 Stevia rebaudiana
AATCGTCGTCATCGTCATCGTCGCGACCTCCACCACCTCTCTCTTCCTCCTTCGGCCCCGATCGGGGGATACTCACCGTTTTTCACCACCCCGATTTCGGGGGGGTGGTGTTCCCGCAAAACCCCGGACGCCACGTCGGCTCCCCGAAGGGTTCCCCAACTCCACTCCGCTTGCCCTAAAAACAGACATTGACTTTTAGCCTACGATTTTCTGGCAGCACCAATTAGAAACTGCCACGTACCCTATCAGTAGGCTTAGCCGACGCTTTTTAGCCGACGGATTCTGGGGCTGAAACCAAGTTTGACTTTCGTGGTCACACTCTGGTCCCACATGATGACCAATAAGGAAATGACACGTGTCAGATTACGTAGGGTATTTTAAAGCGTATGCTAAATCATAAAAGGCACTAGCTTAGCCTACACTTTATTGTATTTATTATGTCATAGTGTAGGCTAAATAAACGTGGATGGTTGAAAAGTGTGAAAGCCGACGCTTCTTGTGAATTAGCCTACACTTTAAAATAGCATACGTAATGGGACATGTGGCAGTTCCTTATTGGTTATCGTGTGGGGCTAGTGTGGACCAGGAAAGTCAAACTTGGTTTTAGCCCCAGAATCCGTCGGCTAAGCGACGCCGGCTAAGCCTACAGATGGGGTACATGGCTGTGTGTGATTGGTGTGACTAGAAAACCGTAGGCTAAAGTCAATGTCTATTTTGATAAGAAATGTGGTCAAAATGTCTATTTTGCAAAGGCTTGAATCTCCCCTCTTTGCTTTGCTCGATTTGCAAGTTAGTGATGGAAGACACCTCCTATGTTCTAGCTTCTTGTAAGGTCATGTCTTTAACTTAGGCTCTAATTTAAAAATAGTTAGACATCTCGTCATTCACTGATATAGAGCCAATTCTGAATGATTCCATTTGTTCTCTACAATAATTAACTCTAAAATGAAGATTGTTCTACCGGAAGGTATTGTCATGACTACATGGTGAGTGCTCTGGAGATTTAGGAACAATATTGTGTTCAATCCCAACGTTGTAAGGAGAACTTTTATTTTGTTAAGGAGAACTTTTATTTTTTTATGATATACAAAATTTCTCCTTATGGCTTGTTAATAGGAACAAAGAAGTGAATGAATTCTTGGGTGGATTGGTCAAAAAATTCCCATATATTTTTGTTATTGTTTTCTTCCACCATCTAGCTTTTTACTAAGCGAGTGATGTGCTTTTAATTTTAGTGTATGTTGTTCTAAATAACTAAGGCAACGCTCGAAACCGTGGTTGTAAAAGTCGGCTTTCAAGACCGAATACTCGTCGAGTACTCGCTCCAAGGAGCACTTCCGATGCGACTTTATGCCATTCCGAGGTGGTCCAAGGATTCGGTCAAAGATATCACTCCTAAGAGGTCTATGGTATGTGATATTGTGATATGTTTATTCTTTTGATTTACTATGACTACAGTTAGAAATAGTTTGATGTAATTATTGATTTGAGCATGTATGTTGTTAAATATTAGTAAATTTATTATGCTTTACATATATAAAATTTATGAAAAATACCGTTCTTTGTAAGTTACCATGTCTGAGTACTCCCCGAGTAGTCCCGAGTACTCACATAGTACTCCTAACTTTATAGTCGACCGACCTAGGAGCGTGTAACAACTTTTGCAACCTTGCTCGAAACTAAAGTATACTCCTTCAATAATTGAGTCCGAACCTTGAGCTAACCATGTTATTTGTATAGTTTTTCTTTAATATATTAAATTAATTTACATAATTAGTAATCAGTAATAATAATATATTAAATTATAATAAAAGTTATCAATAAATATTATTTATATACATAGATTATAATTGTATATATATATATAATTACAATTATCTATGTATAACATAATTCATAATACAATCAATAACATTAAAGAAGACGAGCCCGAGCCAAACTCGAGTTTGAAAATTATTAAAGGGTTGAACTTAAGCTTTAAAATAGCTGAGTTTGAGCTCTTATAAGCTACACAATTCGAGTTCAAGCTTAGTTAAGTTTAGTCTCTGCTCGACTGCTCGACTCGTTTATACATTTGAGATCAAGAGTGAGGATACATAAATCCAACTGTCATTTTCATTATATATACATACCTATACTTGAGTTTGTGTAAACTTTATAGCCATATAAACACAAACGTATACAAAAATGAAAAGATATGTGCTCAATTTTACTTCCACATTTATAAATATTACACCTCTGGAAATGGGTGAATTCAGACATATATTCATCCTTCCTAATCGACATGTTCAATATATATCATGTTATAAACATAATTACATCTATTATTTATTAACGTGTACCATGAATTAATGCTATTCAAATCTCTAATTTTTAACCAGATGTTGATGCTTAGCCCTAAACTTGAACAAGAAGTTGGAAGCACCACTATGGTCACACTTTTTTTTCACGACTTTAACAGCTAATGAGAAAACCCTTGTTACCTTCTTTTGGAAGTAATGTTTCCTCTTCTTTATAATCTCCTTTATCTTTTGATACAACTTGCTTTCTTCACTGGTAGTACTAAACTTGTAGCTCATCAGGAATCTTTGTCGGCTTTGAATTCGATCAACACTTGCTGGAATTGGTCGCACAATGTTCCCATCGAAAGATGTTGAATAATAAGATGGCATATGTTCCATGGAGGTTGCGGTGATGCGGTCAGGTTCTTCAAGAACTTTGAGCAGATTCTGCTTGTTTTTCTTACCAACCATACTTTATGTTATACATCATTATGTATGTGAAAACCTAGAGAATTTGGAAATTTAAAGCAGAGATATGTAGAAGGTGGTTCTAGATGTATGTATATATTGACTAATTAAACGTTGATTATAAGAAAACACAACTAAAGCTATATCGATAGGATATGAGGAGGATGAGATCAAGAGACTGATTTCAGAGATACTACTAGCTAGTTAATTAGGCAGATATGGTAATTGTTCTTGTATTGGCATGTTGGTTTGTGGATTAATTAAGTAGTCCATTTTAATTATCTCTAGTAAATTTGATTATTTCAAGAAAACCAAATCATTGTAGGGGGGCGTCTTCCATACAAAACCAATTTTCTAACTACAAAATTGTGAGAAGCATGTCTATGTTGTGTTGATTCGATGTAGCTGGAGAGTGAAAGAGACAACGTAATGTTTACATGTAAAACAATAGTTATAGTAGTTGTTTATAGGGTTCTTATGCTTATCTATCTAAAATTAGTTTTGCATTAAACATTTATATCACATGCAGTTTAATTAATATATATGAATTCATACGTTTAGTAAATTAGTAATAATCTAAACTATAATTCATTGTCGATAATATATAATCCATTCTTGTCGTTTGGTCATTGATAATCTTACTTTCCTATTCCATTATCAAAGGCAATATATTTATACTCAATTTTCACTCCATTCATTCATAATTTATCATTGCAAAATCTACAGAAAATTAAGTGTAAATCATTGATCATTACGCTACTAACATTGACCTTGTAGCTAAATCAAAACTGATATTATTATTGGTCAAACTACTAAACAGTTATTATCCGTGGTTCCTAGACGGTTCCAACAGAACCGGTAGCAAACATGTTTAACAACATGCAGTAAAAAAAACCTGGTCGTGTTTGACCCAACTCACACATGTCCAAAAACAAAATTCAACTAAGATTCAACAAAGTTCAACCACAATTCAACTAAGATTCACTAAAAATTCAGCAAAAAATTATAAACCAAAATTAATCTGAAATTCAATCAAAACCATACAAACCATTGGGCCAGTTGACTTTTTTTTTTATCAATATGGATTTGAGCCATTTTTAAGGTGATTCGCTTACTGCGCTATAATTACTAATTAACACTGTTCTAAACTAACGGCTCTTTCAAAATACCTCATAAAAGAACCGGAACTGAAAATCCCCATATTCTAGAACCGGAACCAAACCGTAACTCGCGGATTCGGTTCGGTCTCACACTAACGTTTCAATTCTTCGGTTCCTAACGGTTCGGAACCGCGAACTGCTCACTCCTAGTTAAACACAAATCCACTTTTTTTTTTATGAACGGCAAACACAAATCCACTTGGTTTGGTTGCTTTGATGATATAATGCATATTAAATCAAATTGTTGAATATTACGGGGTGATTGATGTAAGAGATACCTGTTTGTCTATTACGTTTTAGTGAAGTCGAAAACGTCCACCCTATTGTCCTTAATATTTCGCCAAATTCACAAGTAGTACATAATAATAATTAATTAATTGAAAAAGGACTAATTAATATGTTAGCTAGGTAAATTTCTAAGAACCAACATATTCTTTTTATATTCATATTGGTGTCCCTAATCCCTATACAACTTAATTTATATATATAAAAAACTATTAAGAGAGGCTATCAATCATTCTTAAGTACACAACAACCTATATATATACATGTTATATTGAATGAGATTATGCATAATTCTTGATATTTAAAAAAAGTAACAATAAATTTAAAAAAGAATTAAATGGTATCATTTAAACTATTAAGAAAAAAATACAGTGTTGTAAAAATCGGCCTAGGCGCTAGGCGGCTTCCAGGCGCCTCGATTTTGGCATAGGCGGCTGACTAGGCGCTAGGCGGCCAGAAATCGGTCAAAATCCCCAAAAATCAGCCAAAATTGCTTTAAAAATGTCAAAATTGTTCAAATTTTGGTCAAAGTTGGTCAAATTTTAGTTAAATCAATCAAAATTGGTTAAAATCTATTAAAATTGGTCAATATCTTCTAAGTATTTATAAAAATATAATTATTTTTATATATTTTATATAAATTTTGTATATATATAAAAATATCTATATATAATTTTAAAAAATTACATACAAAATTCCAATCTGCCTAGTTCCGATTAATCCCTAGGCGGTACCTCACCGCCTAGATAGCGCCTAGCGCCTTCTCCAACCTTGAAAAAAAGTATGGAATTGGAATGATCGTTGGGTGATACCTGCATTTTTCATCATTAATCTCTTCTTCCTTGAGTCCTCCTTAATCCTCCACTATTTGTAGCAGGTAACCAAAACCCAAAAGACAAGGAAACTGATGCTTCATCCTTAACCCACTCCATCGTCGTTTGCCCCTCACTTCGATATCATTCCTCGTCGTAGATCTCGCATTCGTGGAAATGTCTCAAGTAAGTTTATGTGGTTAATTTGTTGTCTATGAACTCGATTGAACGATCTTTTGTTAATTCGGTTTCAGTTTGGAAGGTTCTTAGGAATTTCAATTTCCTGAAGATACATTGTAATCAACCAAGTAAGGTCTATATACTAAAATTATAATTTCTATGTTTATGTGAAAGATGCCACTTTTGAATGTCAATTAGTTTGAAATCAAATCTGAAAGGTGGTCGTAATGTGACTGTATATTTAGTTGTTTTTATAATAATCTTTAAAAAATGGAATGAAATACGACAATCCTTAGATAATTGATCAGAAAGTATATAGATAAACATAATTGATCAAAACTATAACTCGTTTGAAGGGTCATAATTTTACTTTTTTTTAACATCATAGGATCTCACGTGCTAGCTACTGATAGCCGGACGATGTAACCAAGATTGATTCTTCGATCTCTGTGAGACCGTACCCTCAGATAAGCGAGAATAAGATGGAATCCGTAAACCCTCTCCCCTTCTCAGGTTTAAACAGTGACCTATATCCGAAGTACACTTTCTTCTCATCATTGAAAATTGTCGAGAACAATTGCTTTAAGCAAGATTTGAATCTGAGACCCGTAAAAAAAAAGAGCTCAACTTCATATCTTCTCCTAACCAGTTGAGCCAAAAATCATCTGTGGTCATACTTGTACTTCTTGAGGAATCTTGCAGATAACTTTATTGCAAGATAAAGTGGGATGCAAGCGTGCAAGTGACTTTTCAGTATCCTCTCCCGTCTAAAAGGGATCACACCCACCGACCCACTTAACCCACCACAAAAAAGCTCATTATTTTTCATTTTTTATCTTTATTATCGACATAATAATTAATTATGTTTTCAAATTAGCTAAACAATACTACAATATACTACCCTTATTTTGTTCTTTCCCTCTGTCATCACTTGTTGAAAACAGCAGGCAGTTTCAATTGGAAATTTGACATGTAATTGTCTAATTATAGAAAATTGGGGCAAAAAGGTCCCACAACAAGCGATCAAAATCGGTGAATTTCAACACCCATTTGCCGAATTTGATTTTACTCATGGAAGAGGTATAACATAGCTTTGCAACATATGATATGATGATCTTTTATTATGATTACAATTTCTAATTTTGTTTTTCGACTATTTACAGAATCTTTTGCTTGACGTAGGTTTTAAGTTGCTCCAATCATTGTCTTTTTCTTTACTCTGATTTTTCTCTTTCTTTCCACTGGAATCTTCATCTGCAAATTCTTCAAGATCTTGCTTTTACTCATCTGTGATATTCAACAGGTGTTTGGTATAATTGGAATGTGGGCGCTCACAAATCTTGATTTTCGTCTCGTTGTTTGATCTGTTTGGTGATTATGTGTCAATAATCTATGGATTCATCAAATTCCTTGATTTCTGCAAAAAAAAATTGAGTTCTTGAAGGTTAGTTTCTGATTGTCTCTTTTAATTCTGAATAACCGACAACTCTGTCTGGATGACTGGATGATGATTATTTTATTTATTTTTTGTTTGTATGATCCATTAGTTGAGTCTTTTGTTATATCTAGATTCGGTTGGTGGAAGTTGAAATCAATTATGCATTATTCGTCATAAAGTTTCCATCTTGTTCAATATCTATGATCAATTTGCATAAAAAAAAATAGTTTCAAATTGGTAATTGAGGTGTATGCATTGCTGTGGTTTAGGTGTCCACCTGTTCTTGCAAATGTTTTAATCTTTTTGGGCATTTATACCATTTTAACAAAAAAAAAAAAAAAACTATTTTAAATTCGCCAAACGAGTAATTCAAGATTGTTAATTTCATACAGATTCAAAGGGGAATTCGACCCGACAATTTGTTTCATGGGTTGGTTAACCAAGATTCTTAAAGGATTCGGATTGAGCAATAAACACTCGGGAAAACATCATGGGAGATATAATAATGATGGAATCTGGGAGTATCATCAAACTACAGTGGTAATTTGTACTTTTTTTTGTTTAATAATTGGTTTGATTTCATTGGATTATTTCAATGTTGAATGTTCATTGTCTGTTATGTTGTGGTAGGACACATTATCAGACTTTGATAGCGAAGAAATTGATCGCGCGATTGCACTTTCGCTTTTGGAAGAAGACGCAAAAAGTATCGTTTCCACTGTAGAAGAAGAAGATGACGATGACGATGACGACGATGATGACCATGAACATGATCATGGTCATGATCATAATCATGATGCTAATAGTGATGACAATGATGATGATGATGATGATGATGAACATTCAGTTTCATCTTTATTAGAAGATGATCAAAATCAAACATTTTCGTCTCCAGAAGATGACGAAACAGAATCAAGTTACCAATCAGAAGAAGACAATAAGGGGAAAAAACCAATCAGTGAGTACAAATGTAAAATATATTTCAATTATTCATCAAAAATAATGATTTTAAGTATTTTAATTTTTGTTTTTTGTGAATCAATTTTGTTAGATCATGAAGATAATATAGATGATGATGATGATGATGATGGTGATGAACAACTTGCGAAAGCTCTTCAAGAAAGTATGAATGTACCATCACCTCCAAGAAACAATTATGGAAGTGTATTTTCACCGATGCCATATTTCTATCCCAGTGGATACAGGTTTATTATTTAAAAAAATAATTTCATGCTTTATATATTAAATATGTAAAATAAAGTTATAAATAAATGTTTTGGATTGCAGGATGTGTATTGGTTGCAATGCAGAAATTGGGCATGGGAAATTTCTAAATTGTATGGGTGGATTATGGCATCCAGAATGTTTCCGTTGTCACGCGTGCAATTTACCAATTTCTGATCATGAGGTGAAACTCAATTCATTAGCTTTTTAAACAAGATATCGATAAAAAAAATCTAACACCCGCAAACTATCTATGTTCTTCGTGTATGTAGTTCTCCATGTCTGAAAACCGACAGTTTCACAAATCGTGCTATAAAGAACACCATCATCCAAGATGTGACGTATGCAAGAACTTTGTGAGTTTATCTTAAAATCTTTAATTTGTCGTAAACAAACAAACAAACATACCTAGTAAAATCTCACTATCATAGTAGGGTCTGGGGGGTGGGACAGAGACAGACCTTACCTTTATCCCAGAAGGGTAAAGAGGCTGCTCTAGAGAGACCCCCGACTCAAATTTATATATATATATATATATATATATTATTTTTATTAATGATGTATATAGGCATACGTTTCATTATTATTATTATTATTATTATTATTATTATTTGTTATTATTTTATTTATTTATTTTATCTTGTCGTAAGTTTAATATAATTAGAGGTGTCAATCGTGTCAGCCTGACATATAGTGAAGTTTTGGTTGATCGGTTCCATCATTGAACTTGAACCCGACCCATAATCAAGTAACTTAAACATTACCTATTTAATCAATTTATCTGAGTTAAACGGGTTGGCTGGTTGTAATCAAGTTGTAAACATGTTAAACAGGTTGACAGCTTAAGTCAACCCAATTATGCCTTGTTAACAAAGAAGTTAGATATGGAAACCCGAAACCTAATTTCGTTTAATGATTTATGTAGATTCCAACAAATGCATCTGGTTTAATCGAATACCGAGCACATCCATTTTGGCAACAAAAATATTGTCCGTCACACGAGCATGACGGGACCCCACGATGTTGTAGTTGTGAACGAATGGAATCACGCGATACGAAATATTTGTTACTTGATGATGGTAGGAAATTATGTCTAGAGTGTCTCGACTCCGCAATCATGGATACTCATGAATGTCAACCATTGTACCTTGAAATTCAAGATTTTTATGAAGGATTAAATATGAAAATTGAGCAACAAGTACCATTGTTGTTGGTTGAGAGACAAGCTTTAAATGAAGCCATGGAAGGTGAAAAGAATGTAAGTAAACTAAACTCCTGAAAATAAAAAATAATTAAAATTTTGATTTTGATTTTGATTTTGATTTTTGAATTGAATTGAATTATAATTATTATCAGGGTCAGGGTCAGGGTCATCATCACATGCCAGAAACCAGAGGACTTTGCTTATCGGAAGAACAAACCATAAGCACGGTATGAATGTTTATCATAAAAGTGATTTATTTTTTTTATTTTTATTTAATATTCATTTAATTTAATTATCAGATAATAAGGCGACCTAGGGTCGGAGCAGGGCGACTAGTGGACATGTTTACCGAGCCATATAAGCTTGTTCGTCGGTGTGAAGTGACAGCAATTCTTATCTTGTATAGTCTTCCTAGGTTATTAACCGGTTCAATTTTGGCTCATGAAATGATGCACGCGTGGCTCCGGCTAAAAGGTTTGACTTTTTGACTTTTTTGTTCAAATATTTGATATCAACTTTGAAAGTGACAACATGGGTGGGTCACGCGTGTTGGGTAACATGTCAAAGCGGTTCAGGTTGACTCACAAACACTTTTAAGTACTTTTTGAATTTTTGGTAATTAATTAGTGTGTCAAATATGATTATTATAAAATGTTAGTTTTTTGAAATAAAACCTTTTGTGAGGTAGTTCATGTCAAATGTAAACTTTGAGTGACTTTCAACTTGTTTGACACATTCCTCTTTTAGCAAAATGTTTTTCATTTGACCCGTTTAAGATTAAAAAATGACCCATTTTGACCCGTTTGAGATCAAACACAACCCTGTTCGACCCATTTGAGATCAAACCAAACCCATTTTGACCCGTTTGAGATCAAACAAACGCAACCCTTTTCGACCCGTTTGAAATCAAACAAAACCCAGCTTGACCCGTTTGAGATCATACACAACCCAGCTCGACCCGTTTGAGATCAAACACAACCCAACTCGACCCCTTTGACATCAAACTCTATCCAGTTCTCAAACACAACCCATTTTCGACCCGATTGAGATCAAACACAACCCAATCCGACCCGTTTTAACTTTAAATAAATGGGTTGAAAGCGCTAATTGAGGTTTCAAAAACTTTAACAGGATACTCTAATCTTCCACCTCATGTCGAAGAAGGGATCTGTCAAGTGTTGGCTCACATGTGGTTGGATTCAGAAATCATGGCGGGTTCCGGTGGTTCGAATATTGCTTCCACATCATCATCATCATCTTCTTCATCTGCACCTGCTACTACATCATCATCAAAAAAGGGAAAAAGATCTGATTTTGAGAAACAACTTGGTGAATTTTTCAAACATCAGATTGAATCAGATACATCTGCAGCTTATGGAGACGGGTTTAGAGAAGGCGATCAATCTGTGCTCAAATACGGTCTCAGAAGCACTCTTGATCATATTCGACTTACAGGAAGATTCCCTTTATAGTTTTAAATGCAAAGAAATATTCACATTGGAATTACATAATTGTTCATAAACATATATATTTGTATAGGGAAAAAAGGAATATATATATATATATATATAGATAGATAGAAAAACATGTGTTGTTTCTTCAAGACTTCAACTACATGATGTATTCTCTTTTTGTTGTTTTACAAATCTGGTTAATGTTATATTCTTACCAAATTATGCAATTTTGTTGCATTAAATGATTAGAACCTATAAGTTGGAAATATGATGCATTATGTGGTTCTTGCTTATGAGAAAGTCATAATCGTGTCACATTAGATTAAATGTTTAAAAAAATGGAGTGCGTCTAAAAATAAAAAGTTATTTCAGAAAAATGTTGCTATCTTAAAAAGGCCTTCAGTGGTATACTTTTAACTCTCAACTTGCTTTGGATCATAATGCTTGTTATTCCCTTTGTTTGGTTACGTCACACAACCCATACTATATTATATGTACATGTGTCATGTGTGTGCTTTATGATGTTATTATGTATTATGATATTATGATAGTATCTTACTACATACATATGTTGCCACCTATCGTGCCATCATTTTTTGTATATTTTGGTAGCTTTTTATCTGCATATGCTCGTATTTGCTCGATTATAATTTTGTTTGTGTTTGTCTGTTTGTTCGGTCTCTCTGGTAGTAGCCTCTCTTTCATAAGAGAAAGAGGTAAGGTCTGCCGACATCCCACTCTCCTGGAGTCCAGACCTGCAAATAGCTATGTTATGAGTGTGATTTTATACTGGGTATGGTGGTTGTTGGTTACGTCACAAGAATTATGTCTCATGCCAGTGTCACGGTCAATTTCTGTCGACAATAAGTATGACACAACGTGGAAATCTTTAAGTTTGATTTGGTTGTTGAACAAATCACGAGAATTACAAGTCATTAATGAAATGTAGATCATAGACGGCACAAATAGGCAACATGCCATCTTCACCTAGATCAAAATTCAAACACCACCATCCACATCAATTACCTTACTCAATCTAACCAAATTTTTTTTTTTAAGAGCAAATTTTATTCCATCAAAATCACCAAACTTTGACTTGCAAGGATTTAAACCCTCACCACTTTTATGGGGGGCAAATACCATACCATTATACCATTTGGTCATTGGTCTCAAACTTTTTATTTGAAACTTATTTTTTCTCACACCTACTCAACCCAACCAAACTTAATTTTTTTACACATCAACAATCAGACCCAACCCAAAATAAAACTAGAGGCTCACAAATCTAACTTGAATCATGATAATTCAACCTAATTTCTAAAATTTTAGAAATTTAATTGATTTGAGAAGTTTTCTAAGTTTTCTCTATATTTAGGAGCTTTCTTATGATCCCTCCCATATATATGATATGTTTTATTATGCCTATAACCCTTATGTTATCAAATTATAAACACTATCTTTTTATAGAGTTGTTATCAAAGTAAAAATATCTGGCGACCCTATAAATGAAGATGAAAATTGAAATGAAAATACGTATGAAGATGAATATTGAATGATGCATTTTTTTGTTCTTTATATTTTCAAAACTAGTTTCATGACTTGTTTTTTGCTATGCACTAGAAACATATATTTTCTTAGTTTTGATTGTTTTGAAATTGTTTTGGATCTTTTAGATCGTTTGAACCGATATACTTATTTGAGTTATTTCCATTTGTATATATATGTTTTTTTGCCAAGGTTGAAAGCCCGAAATAAACCCAAACTCAACTTGAACCCGAACACAAACCGAAACCTGAAAAACTCAAACCGAAACCCGAAAACCCAAACCGAAACCCAAACAAATTTAAAAATTCTAAAACTCAATGTTTGGTTTTGGGTTGAGTTTAGCCAAAAACCCATGCACACCCCTGGCTGGTACGGTCGACTCTTACAATCACCAATCGATTGAATCTAGCCTCTAAGGTTTGCCATGGGAAGCTGGTAACGTCGCCTTATGGAGCTGGAAACATCACAATGATTCTTCAAAGGTATGAATCTAATCTTTCTTGATATCTAAAACACGAATCTTCCAACCATTCTTCATATACCATTCATGCAAATACTCGTCGCTAGTAGGCTGTTCTGATTCACGATTGTATCTCTTAATCTCTGGGGATTAGGGGAGTTCTAAATCGAGCATTCTATTTGGGGATTGGAATTTGGAAATCTCAGTGATTTGAGAAATCTCAGTAATTTGGGGAAATCCGAAATCAGTCATTCGATTCAATCTCAGGTATCATTTCAATTCCTC
>WOUH02000012.1:2342818-2353629 GCA_009936405.2 Stevia rebaudiana
TGCTATGTTATCTCTATCTTAACCATTGTACTTGTGAGTAAATCCGATGACGTGGCGAGCCCATGGAATTTGGGGCGCCACAGGATTCGGAGAAACTCGTTAAGAGATTATTAATCGGTTAAGGTGAGTTCTTCGAGCTCTCTTTTAAATGTTTTAATGTTTTAGGGGCTTATATGCATAAGAAAATGTTTATAAAGATGTTAAATGTTATAGTATGTACACGCTATAATGAGATGTTGGTTTTGATAAACATATTTTGGATATAAATACGTAGGGCTTGTAATATGAGTCTAGATATGATATTGGTTTGTTGTGTTATACTTTATAATGTTAGAGGAATACTGGAATTGCTTTAAGTATTGAAGTTTTCGGGATTATCATTTGTTATGACGAAAGTAGACTTCCATGTATTTGAAAGTGTGGTGGGCAGGTGGCTGGGATTGCCCTACATACGCCCTATATATTAACAGTGTCAATATAATGAAAGTATATCCAAGTTAGACTTATGAAAAACTCTCGCTGAAGCAAAACTTAATCAAACCAATGTTGTTTTATGATGGGATGTGGGTTGGAAAAATAGGTCTGAGAACATATACATTGTGAATTGAATCTTTGTAAACATATGATTTTGACAAAGAAAAGGTTCGGGATATGCATGTAGTAATATACGAACAAGTTTTAAAAGTAGAAAAGGTTCAGTTTATGGTTGTAGTCATATACAAACAAGTTTTAAAGTAGAAAGGTTCGAAGAACGGGTGTGTTATGTATGGACTAGGTTTTGATATAAAAATGATTTTTGAAAATGGTTTTGATAAGAGAAGTAATAAGTTAAAGAGTCAGTTGGTAATGTAAGATTAGGAGAGAAAGTAGAGATTTCCCTGTGTGAGAATGGTAATGAAGCGTGTTGTACAACAAAACGGTGACGACCGTAGGAGTGAAGGATCAACTCGTCCCTAAATTGATGGTGCTTTGTAGATTTACATTAGAATTGTAATCACTTATTAAAGCCATTTATACCTAAAATGAACTTACTATGATAAATGTTTTGAAACGAGGTTTTGATGTTACATGTTTGACAAGGTTAATTAAGCTATAAACTTAGAACTCACCAGTGTAAGCTAACGTTTTTTAATATGAATATCATATGCAAGACGGATCTCTGGATGCAAGCAATGGATTCTTTAGCAAGAAGGCATATTCGGACTTAGTATTTTGCTGACAGACCGTTAAGTTATGATGTAATTTATGTAATAGATGATGTATTAAGTACTTTGATTTAATATAATAAAGTTTTATTTCCGCTACTGTATTATCTCTAATTAAACCATTGTGCTTATGTGGAAATCCGATGACTTGGCGAGCTCTCGGGAATTGGGGCATCTCAGAGTTCTTCCTGCAATAGGAAGAAAGTCCACATTGGATTGAGGTCACCGATTCGAAACTAAGGAGGGGAGAGGGTTTACGGATTCCATCCGCTTCCCACTTATCTGAGGGGTACGGTCTCACGGAAGTCGAGGAATCGACTTTCCTGTATCGCTCGGCTACTAGTAGCTAACACTTGAGATCCTCTGCTGTTAAAAGAATAATAATAATAATAATGTATTAATATTAAATTTTAATATTGTTATGTCTTTACTTTTTTTAACAATCTATAATGAAAAAGATCACACCATCAAGAAAAAAAAAACTTTGAATAACTATTTGCCCATCCATATTTACATCTGGGTTGGTAATACTATTTTGATTACAAAATTGAGTACTTTAAATAACATTTATTTGTAGATGTGATAACTATAAATAAGTTGGTTGAATGTAGAACCAATTTTTAAATCAGAAAAGTGTGCAAACTAGGTTAACATTTGTAAATGTTACTATAGATGGGAATTTAAGTCAACAATGTATGTAAGTTTGTAACCAAATTTTTTTTAACCGCTTTAGGCTAAACACAGGTAGACCTAGTTGTTACCCTTTCATATACCAAATAAGCTGAAACCGGATAAATATGTAACCACCTTTTCATGCTTAGGTTTGAACACTTGACCTCAATGAGGTGCAACTTCTCCCCTTTATCATAATAGTGTTACGATAGAAGTTCGTTGATATGTAAAATGCACAACCTGCAAATGCTTATGAACACACTAATATTTTTCTGTTAATAGTAACTTAGTAACTTTCTCTTATTATATTTTAAATGCACAACGTATAAGTGCTTATCAACACGCTAGCAATTTTCTATTGATAGCAACTTTGTAACTTTCTCTTATTGTATATTAAATGCACAACATAAGTGCTTATGAACACTGTACTAATTTTCTATTAATAGTAACTTTGTAACTTTCTTTTATTGTATCTTAAATGCACAACGTACAAGTGCTTATGCACATGCCAATAGTTTTCTGTTAATAATAACTGTGTTAAACACGCTTGTGATCCTCTATTATATTTAAAATTGAATGCATATTGAACGTAAATGTGCTCCTTATTTTTTTTAAATTGCTTTTATATTAAATACCTATATAAGTGTAACTATAAATATAGAATAAACATCTCAAATTTCATCTTGAAGTAAAAACTCAAGGGCAAAGTTGGTATTAAAGCTAGAAACTTTATGTATACTATATATTCAAATACTCTCAAAGAAATAGATGCTACATGATCCGTTTCAACATATGGACATGATGCATTTGGTGCAAGAAAATGTATACTAAACAAGTATACAATCAAACATAATCTCCAACTATCAAAGAACGAATCAGTGGTTAAGATCATATTAACTTTTTCATGAATCCAAACACTCATATGGGTTCGCGTAGAAATATTCTTCCTCCTTTGGTTGATCAGAAATCGCCACTCGTTTCATGGGTCGACCCATTCGATCCGCATGGACTTCTTGGACTGTGTTTGAAAACTCATCCCAATTCAATGATCCTTCATTGTATCTATCTATTAAGTCAATCAAGACTTTTCGGTCCAACCGTATAGTCTTCTTGAACCCTAAATATCTGGTACATTTTTATCAAAATCAGATATTTTAAAAAATAAAAGTAAAAATAATTGTCAATTGGGTGTTAGATTGGCAACATGGAAGGGTTTGGTACCAGGTCAAAACTAGCTTGCGTTAATACGGATCGGGTCAGGCTGGTTGATCCACAAACATTTTTTTCCCGATTTAAAAAAAAAAAAAAAAAAAAAAAAAAAAACTAGTGGGTTATTCTCATTAAAGAAATTATATTATTACAATATTTTTAGATAAAATCGATTTAGGGGGCTATATGACCTAAAAATAAATTTTGGACCACTTTCAACGATACAACACAAACAAAATCGACCCGTTACAATTAAAATAATATTAATGAAATACCTTCGATGACCCTCAACAACTCTAGCCATATTTCCATCATAAGTTGGAACAAAGATATCACTTTCTAAAGAAACAAGATAATCAAGTGCAGCCATTTGTGATGAATGATTTTGAAAAAACCCGAGTTCCAACGGGTCCAATAACGTCTCCTTTCTCACCTGTTGATATGATAACAACCGTTATTAGGGGTAAATTGGTAAAAATATTTACCCTCGGATAACCAAAAAAAAAAAAAAAAAAACTAACCAGATTCGGGAACTCTGCAGCTAAACTAGCCATTCGTCTATCACCACCATATATTTCACCCGCAGCAATGTAAATTTGAATATCGCGATCAATTCTCAAAGCGCGTAAAACTAAAGCAGTTTCTTCTGGTGTCATAGGACACAACCCTTCTTTTCTCTTGAAATCAGAGTTGATTTCTTTCTCTTTCCACCAAGTGTAAGCATATCTAACAAATTTAGAAAACCACAGATTTAATAAATAATGAAAAAACGAAAAGGGTCATAATAAAAACCGAATCTTGATTAAAAAATCACCTCATCCTTGTCAATTCTTGAACTTCTTCACTGTGGCACCCTTGTGTGCACCCAGAAAATGCCAACATGTCCATTTCATATCTAAGATGAAGAACTAAAAAATGCCCGTTTTTTCGTAAAATTTTCACTACTTTTTCACCTAATTCCTCGATTTGCGGAGTGAATTTTAAACCGCTAAAATTCACTCGACAACGAAGCTTTTGGATCTCTATTGGGAGACCATTGTTTGCAAGTCGAGCATCGGTTCTATTTAAATGTACAACTTTATACCTTCTGATAAGTGGAAGAATCTGTGGACCAATAATTTACAAAAGCTAGAAATTAGAATCATTGTTTGTTAAAGAATTAAAGTTTATATGATTTATGAGCAAAAAATAAACCTGATTATGATAATAAGAAATATCAGACCAACTAATCGGTGCTAATGAACGAAAATTTCCAATTTCAACTCGTCGTTTAAGCCTTGGTGGAAGTTCTTTTAATATCCGGACCTCATCTCTTAAGGATCTTATGAAATGATCAACATCAAAGATGTCTTCAAATTCGCTAGATATTATAAATTTAGAATTTTGTATAAGAATCTATATAATTGATTGTTGATCTGATTGATGGAGGTGAATTTATAATTAATTTACCTTGGATCAGCCCAAAATGATGATTTATCCAATTCTGGAATAATAAGAGTCACATTTAAGTATCTAGCTACTGCAACCATGTCACAGATCTGCATATTCAAATAACAAATTTATAAGTTAATTAATCGTAATTAAAACAGATTAAATTCAGAAATTAAGGATTATAACAAACTCACTGCTCCCCGCATTTGATTAAGTCCTCCATTGCATGAAACCATAAGATAACCATTGTTCTTGTAAGCCCCTGCAATTAATAGAATCAAATTCGAGATTATTGACACTCAAAATTATTTATATAAATTCAAGATTTGTAGAATTGGGAATTTAAGAAAGCAAAAAAAATTGAATTTAATCAATAAATACATAATCAGTTTACCGAATTTCACACTGATTGTCGTGATCGCTTCAAACATCAATTTACAATAAAAAAAAATTAAGCAACATTATTACACAATCATTTACAATCAAACAATTGGAATTACGATAATTTACAATGAAAAGATGCAAACATCCATCAAACAAACCAAAAAGAATTCAAGAACTTACTTTTGGGGGGAAGATAGATTTTGGGTTCTAACAAAGAAGATGAAGATGAAGATGAAGAATGAATGTTAGTTTGCAGAGATGTATAACAAGATGGCCAAGTTTTCAACAATTTCGGACCCCAAATCTCACCAACTGTCAATAACTGAACAACACAGATCCATAACAACAACGATGTCATTCCTCTAGTCATCCATAATATCATTTTAGCTTGTGACAAAACAGTCAAACTAGATTTGTCTCCTTTACTACCATCTCCACCACCTGCAAATGTTGCACAACTAACCATTTTATTGAATTTCAACTGCTCCTCGTCACGGTTTTCAACTAATCAACAACACGGTACTTTGTTTATTGAAATTTCAACAAATCATTGATTCATTGTCTAGTTTGATGCAAAAATCGAGAGTAGAAACAAATTACACAAATGGGTATTGGATTTGGTACTGTGGGTGATTGTTTATTGTGTAAAATATACAATCTTGATCGGTTGATCTAATCATATTCTAATCCCCATTGTTGCGGAAATCAAGAAAGAATCTCGAAACCCCTTGAAACGCGTGTTTCAAATCTTGAATTGATCAATGTGATCAGTTAAAGAAACAAATGAAGAGAGTACTGAAGACCCTTATCAGTTTGTGATTCTGGTGTAAGTTTTCCGAACAGATTCCGGCGAGTGTCGCCGGAGAAGTGAAATAGGATAAAGATTGTAAGCGGTGAGTAATTGTTGAGAGATGAGATGATTCGAGGGGTTTTTGTTTATATGCGGTTAATTTGTTGATCTGTTAGAAAACGAGTAGAAATGAATTTGTTTTGTTTGCCTGTAATTACGGAGCCGATTATTGCCTTTTTCTTACTGCATAAACATTTGGCATTTGAACTTTTCCAAGAATTCATATCAGATGAAATCAGTGGTGGATCCAGGAATTTTTTTCTTGGGGGACAGAAATTTTTTAAGGTTGTTTGTCTATTGCTATATAATAATTTTTCTCATCTGTTTCGGGCCGGTTTAGGTCGAATCGGGTGGGGCATGTTAAAAAATAATCAACCAGACAAAATTTCATATTAAAAAACATAACGGACTATTGGTGAGTTTAGTTTAATATATTAAAATTAATAATCAACTTATTTAATAGATGATAATTGTGAGTTTGGTTAGTTTAAAAAAATTAACAACGGACTTAAACTTTTTATTTAACTGGGTTTACATTATTAGTTTGACATATTTTCAACTTAGGTTTTAATGTTTTATAACTAAAATTAGAAATTAAAATTGAATTGGGGATGGATTGGGGGCGATTACAAAATTTTATGAGGGTCGGTCGAGATTTTAACATATATATGCCACTGAAAAAAAATTCAAGGAGGGCGGCTGCCCACCTTGAGCTCCAAATGGGTACGCCCTTGGATGAAATGGCTAAGGATCAAATAGAAAGTCTTCTTGCTATTGAAAGATTATGAAGAATTCTAGTATTCTTATAACCAACTTAAACAAACTACGATAGAACTCATTTAAGCGGCGTTAGAGCCTTCTCATCAGCGGAAAAGAGTTCGACGAGACGGTTTTAACGCCACTAGAATGAGATCAATCGGGGTCCGTTTGATACCATTCCTATGCCTTCTTACTATAAGACGTCTACTTAATATAACCTCACCCTAGGTCAAATATGTATCATTGCAAAAAATGACAGATGACATTCTCTTATATTTTCAAAAGTTTTTTAATTAATTAAATTAATTTGATTAATATTTGAATTCTCTTATACGACGGACGCTAACGTTTCAAGCCTTACGAATTTTCGTCTCTAATGTTTCAAGTCTTAAAAATTTTCATTCTTAACGTTTCAATTCTTAATAGTTTCGTCTCTAATGTTTCAAGTATTACCAGTTTTTGATAGAAAAACCGCACTTACTCTATTTAAATTTTGAATTTGATGTTTGTCTAATTTGTATAATTATCAACATAATTGAAGGAATTTATATTAAAAAAGTTTGTAATGAATAATTTTAAAATCTCAAAGCATAATTATAGTAAGAAAAGTGTCAAAGATTTATCTTATTGAATGTTCACAAAATAATAACTTAATATATATATATATATATATATATGCAATAATTAAATAATAAATGTTTAAGTGCTAATTATTTAATTTCGTGTAATACATGGGTTTTAAGCTATTATATATATATATATAGGGGATGTATATTATGTCAACCAACTTTTATCGTGTGAACAAAAAAACTAAATCTAGGCCCTCCATTTTAGTGTTACTCAATCTGGGTCATTTATTTTAGTATGTGTACATAGTGTACACGTGTGTTACATAGTGTACATGTGTTACATAGTGTACACACGTACTAAAACAAAGGGCCCAGATTGAATCTCTTATAAATGAAGGGCCCAGATTTAGTTTTTTTGTTCACACGATAAAAGTTTGTTCACATAATACACATCTCCTATATATATATATATATATATATATATATATTCTAACATTAATTGTAAGTATTACTATCGCTTACCTCGGTATTTCAGAACACATTTCACATCATAATTCACAAAATAGGTTTTACATGACACAAGACAACAATTCAAGGCTTTACATGTTTATAGAAATAGACAAATCAATATGCAGTCACATTCTGTTCTTGAGCACCAACGTACCCGAGGCCTTTGTTAGTCTTAACACTAACGGATTTTCCAAAGCAATTTCTCTAGTTTATCAACCCCGTCCATTAGGGTTACGTTTACCCTATGCCGGCCTGGTCGTCACCAACTTTAATATAAACAGTCAACTGATCATCTACCCCTTTTCTCTAGGGCTACTCTTCAACAAGAGCAGTGTTCCCTATCGCAGTAAGTTGGATAGTAATACGCTTGTCTAACTATCTTATTGCTAGGATTAACACAAATTAACCAATAAAATTTGTTTATGCGAAAGACCAAATTAACCTTGCAACTGATAACATACAAATAACTGATGATTCATCAGTTGTTACTGAAACAACTTAGGAAAATTCAACCACTGACAACTAATTCCAAAACAACTGAAAAATCATCAGTTGGGTATTCATCAGTTGATCAACGAACAGTTGTTCCATCAAAATCTTATCCATCAGTTATTTCTCCAGCAGTTGATCAAACAACTGCTTACCCGTCAGTCATTTATTCAACAACTATTTACCCTTCAGTTGAAAAGAAAACATCACCTGATCATTTTACCCCACTAATTAAACCATCTTATCTTCCAAACTTTCAACCAGTTCATTATCCATCCATCACTGCAAACAAACCATTCATTCCAAACTACTCAGCATTAAAACCATTGTTTTCCAAATGCTTGAAGTCAAATCATAAAACATCTGAATGCTGGTTCAAAACCAAGCTTGAAAAATTGCAATCCAAAGTAAAAGCTGACAATCCATCATCATCAAATCCCACCAAAAACAAAAACATCAAACCTAAAATGCCCAAACCTAAAACCAGATCATGAGTTAATCATCATGCATATTATCATGCACCATCCAATACTTCCAAATCATCAGTTGTTGAACCACCATCATTTGCTCAATAACAAATTGACATCCTAAGTCAAAATCAACAACAACTGATTTCTATCATGAAACAACTGATGATTAAAGGAGATTCACAAACCACTGTACCAATGTACCATAGAAGGAGTCCAAGAATGTCAAATCTTAGACTCCCAAATCTAACTAATTTGTTTATTTTTGTGCAAGGATCATCTCCAAGCTTAAATAATCTTTGATATGTAGATAGTGGAGGATCCAGGCACATGACAGGATGCAAAACTCTCCTAAACAACTTTAAAACAAAGAATGGAGGTTCTGTAACTTTTGGAAATGATGCAAAATGGTACATAGTTGGAGCAGGTACAGTGTCACATGGTAAAATTCATTTTGATGAAGTAAGTTTGGTTGAAAACTTTAAATTTAACTTGCTAAGTGTCTCTCAAATGTTTGGTAAAAATTTGAACTCATTTTTTACAAGTGATACTTGCAAAATTTTATTATCAGAAATTTTACCAAAAATAAATAAATTAATAAATGAACATACTCTCTTAACAACAAAAAAGAGTGGTAATGTTTATGTTGTTGACTTGGTAGCTGATACAGGTGTTACAACACCTACTTGTTTATTGGCAAAGCATCAACATTAGAAAATGATTTATGACATAGGACACTAAGTCATGTAAATCACAAAACTCTAAAAAAAATTTCAAAACTCTCATTAGTGAGAGGTTTACCCTCTAAATAATTTCGTCATGAAGGACAATGTGTCTCCTGCATAAAGGGTAAACAACATAAAGTTTCCTACAAATCAATTGAGGAATCCAAAACAACAAAATGCTTACAATTGTTACACATGGATCTTTTTGGTCAAGTACAAATCTTATTTTTAGCAAAGAAAAGATATTGGTTGGTTGTTGTTGATGATTTCTCCAGGTTTAGCTAGACTTTCTCCCTTCACAGCAAAGATGAACCTGCTGATCTGATTCCATCTCATATTACTCAAATTGAGGAACAGATTTATCTATATGTGAAGATAATAAGAAGTGACAATAGCACTAAATTCAGAAACAACACTCTGGATGATTTCTGCATCAATAAAGGGATTGTCAGACAATACAGTGTTCCAAGAACCCCTGAACAAAATGATGTTGTAGAAAGAAAGAATAGAACTCTGATAGAAGCAACAAGAACCATGCTAGCAGACTCAGGTCTACCTCTCACCTTTTGGGCTGAAACAATAAATATTGCTTGCTATGTTCAAAACAGTGTTCACATTGTCAAAAGACATGATAAGACAGCTTATGAAATTTTGCATAAAGAAAAACCACTGTTATCCTTTTTTAGTGTCTTTGATTGTTCTTGTTTTATTCTAAAAATTAAGTACTCATTCTCAAAGTTTGCTGCAAAAGTTGATAATGGATTCTTCGTGGGATACTCAAACACATCTAAAGCATATAGAGCTTTCAATTTGAGAACCAAAATTGAAGAAACATTGAAAATAAAATTCAATGAACTGTCATCTCCATCATCACTAACCAACCCATCAGAGATTTTCAATCTTGACACCTTCTCACATGAAAATTTAACCACTAATAAAAAGCAGTCACCTGATCAAACCACTGAAAACCCCTTTGATGATGACTTGTCACATCAATTTCCCATTCTTCGCATAACAACTGAAAATTCATCTGAAACCACTAAACCCATTATAACCACTGATGACTCACTCAGTGGTTCATTAACAAACTCATCAGTCATTAATAATTCTCCTATATGTTGTACCCAAACAATTGATGATCCATCATCTTTCATTCCATATAATAAAGATCATCCTGCTCATCAAATTATTGGTGAGTCTCAAAAAGGTGTTCAAATAAGAAGACAAGTGGCAAATGTATGTCTTCATGTTGTTTTCTTATCACAAAAAGAACGAAAGAAATATCAAGAAGCTTTGAGAGATAGCAATTGGGTTCAAGTTATGCAAGATGAGTTACTGCAATTTAAAAGACAAAATGTTTTGACACTTTGTCCATTACCAAAAGATAAGTGTCCTATTGGCACAAGATCGGTGTTCAGAAAGAAGTCAGATAAAGTGTGACGCCCCCAAATTCCATGGGCTCGTCACGTCATCGGATTTACACATAAGCACAATGGTTAAGATAAAGAGTACACAGCAGCGGAACAAAAACCTCATTTTAT
>WOUH02000012.1:2363630-2376306 GCA_009936405.2 Stevia rebaudiana
ACCAGTGCGTGGACGAAAAGGTCCGCACCTTCGCTATCGGACGATGATGAAGATGAAGATGAAGATGATGATGATGAAGACATTTTGTGAAAAAATGATATATATGATTATAGAGAGATTTTAGAAGAAAAAGGGGTGAGTTTTGTTAAGAGGTTATAGGTATTTATAAGATTAAATTTTTTTTTTTATCAAATTAGCCGTTTAACGGCTTTATTTTTGAATATGGGCCCCCACCACGAAAAAGAACCAATCAGAGATCAGGGAGTGGAGCGGGGAGCGGGAGCCGTTGGGGCCGAGTAGGCGTGCCCGCCGGGTACGCGGGGCGGTGTTCCTGGCGGGGTCCATGACGCCGCTGGCCCAGCGTCTTGACCGCTGGGCGTTGTCTAACATAAATGTATAAAACCAAAATTTCACTAAGTTATCCATAAAATAAAGAAACCGCTACTGCGTTAGAAAAAGTATTTTGTACAATCTCTAGCAAAATTTGTCAAAACCTACTACCATCACTTCAATCATTTTACATGAACACCTCTTCGATTTTATTTTTAATCTTTTTATTTATGAATATAAATCCGAAACCCTAATATGTAGTCCGTTAGGTGCTTCGACTCTTGGAAATTTCATGACCTTGTCTCCTCCCACCTCTTCCCATCTGCAATTTTTATTGTAAATTATAAGTTTCGTAATCGTTTCATTTAATTTAAATGATCAAATAATAATAGTAAGAAATTTTTTTATATATTTTATTAAAACCATTCAATTCTGAATTATTTAAACAAACATAATAAAAGTGTGTTTATATAATATATGAAATATAAGTGGTTTTATAGCTTTAAAAAATAAAAGTGTGTTTATTATAATATTCTAATAATTACTTTATGAATTAATTACGTAAATTAATACCTGTATTTAGTCACAAAGAAATGAAGAAAAGTTGATATTTCTGCAATGCCAAGTTCTTTTCCAGGACATTGCCTCGTCCCACCACCAAAGATGAAGAAATAATTTTGTGTCTCCAAGCTTCGATCCTGCAATTTATGATGTTATAACCAAACTTTTATTAATTTTGGTACAATAAAAGATTAAAAAATGAGTATAAATTCAATAAAAACTGAAACGAACCAGCCATCTCCACGGGTTGAAGGTATACGGATCCGGATACAAACAAGGGTCATAATTTATCTCTCTTGTGTATACATATATCCTCCATCCTTTAGGAATCACGAAACCTAAAAAAAGATTAAATTCAATCAATCAAATTTACGATCCGTTTGAAGTTACAACGGACACAAAAATTATTTATCTAGACCCTTGATTTTAAGTTTGAGAGTTTTTCTAAAACTTAATCATGTTTTGATTGATTTATCCGTTTTTCTTTTACGATGGTCATTTTATAAAGTTTATGCTTGCCGGCCGTCATGTATAAATCTAATCTACTTTTGAAGTTTTTCAAATTATGTGATAATTATTGAATTGAAAGAAAAAAATATAAGGGTCATGGTATCAAGTAATCCAAGGATTCCAAGCTGGAAGAGTAGCCACACCATGTGGATTATGATGTATGGTAGGATCCATCAATGGATGATGACAGCATAAAAAGCATATATCAAGCCCAAAAGACACGTTAAAAAATGTCGTAAAGGAATCGAACACCATCGAGCCCGAACTAGTTTAAGCTTGATTTTCATATTGTTTAAAATGAGAGTGCTCCATGTTAAACCGAATTTCAAACTTTATTTCTAAAGCTCGAGTTTGACCAATTACTGAAGTTTTGAGCTCATGCTCTCGCTCGACAGATTTATTAACTATTAACTTTTAATCATTTTTATAAATGTACATCTATAATTACAAGTTTTATATAATATAGGGGCATGGATGAGGTGAAAACCCATTTGAGTTGAGAAAACATTTGAAACCCGATTTTAACATATGTTATAACGTTTTTTTGGAATTTTTTTTTTCAAAAATTCTACATTCAATTTTAGGACTTTTGATAAAAAAACAAAAAAGCTCCGAATGGATTTTTTTTAAAAATATTTTTTATAAAATTTGTCAGACTTAACATATGTTACATGTACTGAAACATAAATAGACGTGAATTTTTGTTATTTTTTACATGTTTTTTTTTTAAAAAGTATTCAACGCTTTTCTTTTTTTTAAAGTGACGAAAATGTATATAAAACCAACCCCTTTTTTTTATAAAAAGTAATAATAATGTTATATATGAATTTCTAGGGTTTTCTCAACTCAAATGAATTTTCATTCTATACTTAACCTATAATATAGTATATATTTTTAAATATTTTTATTAAAATTATGTATATATAATAAAATTTATCATGTAATTATAAAATAAAGATATTAAATAAAACTACTATATTTTTACGTGTCATATAAAACTCTGGTTCAAGATTGTTTAAACTCATTCAAGGTTATGTTTTTACTTTTTAGGGTGTCAATATCAAGTAGTTCACGAATGATTTTATTTCTTAAATTCCTAAAGAAAAGCTACAAATCATCATCATCATCATCATCATCATCATCATCATCATCTTACTCAGTATATCCTACCTAAGGTAGGGTTCTGAGGAGGGTAAGATGAAGACAAGCTTTACCCCTACCCCGTAGGAATAGAGATGCTGCTCCGAAAGAGACCCTCGGCTCATGATGCCTGATTAACCGTCATCCCAATGCTTTTAACGTTATTTTCACGAAAATAAGTAAAATAACGTTAAAACTAGTGCAATTTTACTTTTACCCCACGAGAGTCCACACATATATACATTATATGCGCGCAACGCATACGGGGAGTAAAAGAAAAGCTACAAAGCAATTTCATTATATACTTACCATTAAGTTCCATATCTTTGATGGTTTTCCTCAGAACCCCGTTTACAATGGTTGCCAATCTGGAGGTCTCAAAGATTACCTGCAACACCCACACATGATAATTTAAATTAATCAATGTTCTTTTAAAACAATTTTTATAATTCATTAAAATATAACAAAGTTACAAACAATTTAAATTCCAAACCTACCGCACGAGTGAACTTCATGGACTTGTAGTCATCCCAATCAAGTGGGTCCTCTGCCATTTTTCTATCTCTTATTCCCAAATGTTCTTTCTGCAAAAAATTACAATTCAATCAAATACTTCCAATTTACAAAACAAGAAAAAAAATTTAACCAATTTCAAGAGATTAAAAAAATAAAAACTTACTCTGAGTTCTTCAAGTACTGTAGGATGATCATGAAGATACTTCACTGCCATCATTGAAGTAGTGGAAATTGTTTCATACCCAGAATACAAAATCGTAATAATTTGATCAATTATCTCTTCATCACTCAATTTATATCTGTCATCCCCACCGTTCATCAATGAACCAAGCATATCTTGATGGGTTTCTGTAGATTTTCTTCTTTCATCAATTAAATCTGTCAACATTCTCACAACTTTCTTCCTCGCCTACAACAAGTTTTAAAAAATTCAGTTCTTAATTTCTCCAAAATTGTTCAGATAAACAAATCCAAAAAGAGTTTAAAACCTGTAATCCACGATGATAATTCGTGTTCGGGAGATTAATCGGAAGTGAAAGAGTCCCCAAAACCAATTTGAAGAACTCAGGCATGAATTCTTTAGATAATGAGCAAGATTCAATACCAGAAATTTGTTTGAGTGATGATAACAGAGCCATCTGTAACGATAATAAAAAAACAGGGGATGAGAAAGTGAAAAACAGAGTGCAATTAGAAGTTGTACATTACAGTACAATTAAAACATGCATACCTCCTTGGTTTTCTCTTGAATATCAATGATTTTGTTGCTCCAGTTGGAAAGATGAGATCTCATGAAATCATCAATTTTGGGGAGAATTTGTTGTTTAATGATTTTGGGGCTAACAAGTGATAACAATGCACCTCTCATGATCTTGTGATCATGACCATGAACAGCTGCAATGTTTGATTTTCCAAGAATTTCAAGCATCGATTGTGGGTAACCAGGAAGAAATCCTTTGGATTCATTCATGAGGATGAATCTATTAAGGTCTGGATCCATTGAAACAACTGTTGGACATCCCAAAATGTGAGATTTGAACACACTTCCATACCTGTTTATCAAGAACGCAAGTTGAAATGGTGGATTTCTGAGATGGGTTTTTCAAGAAGATGCAAAAAAAAGGTTTTTTTTTTTAAAAGTTTATTAATGTATTTTTTGAGTTGGGTTTTCAAAGAAAGTCAACAAAAAAGTTGCTTTTTTGATCAAAGTGCAGTTCTGAGATGGGTTTATCAAGAAGATCAAGAAAAAGGTAGCTTTTCATCAAGAAACACAGTGAAATTACAAATACACCCAAATTGGAATTGAGCAGTTTTTGAAGATGAAGAAGCTCAGAAAGAGGTTAACTTTTTAGTGATTTTCATAAAAAAGTAATTTAGA
This sequence comes from Stevia rebaudiana, assembly GCA_009936405.2. Classification (NCBI taxonomy): domain Eukaryota; kingdom Viridiplantae; phylum Streptophyta; class Magnoliopsida; order Asterales; family Asteraceae; genus Stevia; species Stevia rebaudiana. The sequence goes on from WOUH02000012.1 coordinate 2,368,066, forward strand.
CACTAACTTTATATTATTTCGAAAAGGTTAGCATTAAGACCGGTAAATAAAATGCTTCAATTCATAAATTTAGTCCACTAAAGGTTCACACCCATATATGATATGAAACAGTATCATAAGAACAAAGTGAAATTACAAAAACACCCACATTGAAACTGAGCATTTTATAAAGATGAAGAAAGAGGTTGGCTATTGTGTTTACTCTAATAAAAATGTGATTTCAATTTTCAAACACTCACACATACACTAGCATATATATTTGAAGTTACTAAAACACCCAAATATATTTTTGCATTTTTGGGTTGGGTTTTACAAGAAAATATTGAATCACCTTGCTCTCTTGTTTTTCATGAAGTTGGGGCCTTGTTTGAGGAAATCAGTAGTCTCACCAAAAAGTGGCCAACCCATGGTACCAAGGGGTAGACCTTTCTTTTTGTATTTCAATTCATTCCATCTCAACAGGAAAGTGCTCAACATGCAAAATCCCAAAACAACACCAATAATCACTATTAAAACAGCCATGAATACTCAACCTTCCAATTGATGTATGTATATAGAGAGAGAGAGAGAGGATAGGAGAGAGAAAGAAGAGAGAGGTTTGCTCAAGGTTTATGTTTGTCAAGAATGTGTTAATATATAGGCCCTAGCGGGGTGGGTTGGAGGGATAGATTGGGGGGTGGTGACATGTGTTGAGGTAAAGGAGTGAGTAACTGCCCTAATTTAACTTATTTTATTACTTTCTATTTATCTTTCTTTATTAACGGACTAGCTTGTTAACCTGTTTGTGTATGCAGAAAAAAGAAAGTATATTTTTTAACAGTTTATAAAAATAAAAAAATAAAATGCGAGTTAAAAATCTCTAAACACCGTTTTGTATACGACATATCTTGTTAAAAGAAATTAGTTTTTGTAATAGATTAATAATGTATTAATGTAATTATGTTATCAAATATAAAATTATAAAACATAAGGAAAGTATTTATAAATCAAAATAATTGAAATAAATATTTTCTTTAATCTTTTGTGTAAAAGATGTCATGTGTCACATTAGAAATATGTTCCAATCATTAAATACCGAGTGTTATTTAATTTAAGGAAAATTGACATGTGACGAATTGTTTGAAACATGATTCAATCATTAAATACCAAGTTTTTTTCGAATAGCAAATGGGTAGTATTTAGTATTGTAACAAAATACTGAGCTTGAAATTTTCTTTACGAGTCGAGCTCGAGCTTTTAAACCAAAATTATAAACGAGCCGAGCTCGAGCTTCCTTAAATCTTAACGAGCCGAGCTCGAGCCTTATCAAGCTCGGGATCGGCTCGGCTCGTTTACACCTCTAGTATTGTTATTATCACCAAGTTAGTATTAATTTCTTACTATGCCAAAAGATCATTGATTTTAATGACACGTGACAAATTGTTACTCTTTTATTAAAAATGAGAGATTTATTGTTTTACGACAAGTGAAAATCGGTTTGGTATTCATATCTTATAATATTCTAGTCTTTTAATATTCTAATACTAATAAACAAAATAACTTTTAGGAACACTTGGTACAATTTTAAAACATCTAAATTTTTTTTTAACTCTATCTCCTCTTAAATGTATATCTTTTTTTATTTAATGTATATCTTTCATATTTAATGCATTAAATACTAATTATATCACTTTTACATTTGTTAAATTAATAAAATAAATTTTCCTTAATATATTAAAAGAATATTTTGAATTAAAACAAGTTTTTAAAAATCATTATAAAATATCACGTTTTTTTAAAAGCAAACAAATTTTTTATAATATTAAATACCTTAAAACAGAACTTTCTAAATACAAATTTATATAGAAAACAAGTTTTAACAAAATAAGTTTTGTTAAGACAAAAATGATTAAAACCAAGAGTTTTTAAACAGCAATAAATTAATTTACAGAATCATATTTTATACAAACAATTTTTTTAAACGAAATACATAAAAAACAATCTTTGTAAATAATAAATATTTAATAATGATAATATGTTCTATTACTCAAAATGCAAACTTAAATGTACTTTTAATCATGTTTAATATCAAAATACATTTTACAAAACTGCATAATTCATGAATTTATAATTATAAAATGTAATATTTATTATCTTTTATAAAACTATATTTTTATTATAGATTTAAAGGATAATGTATTAGTTGTCAAGGTTCAAGCACGTATGTTAGTTTTTACATTATAATATCAAATTGTTTTCATATTTCTATTACTTTTATAATAAATATATAATATACTAATATTTCATTGCATTTTTTTTATTATATCACATAGGAGTATTATAATTCAAATTTGTAACACACGCACTCTGGTAATTAACAATATTGTTCGTTTTGCCTCCGCTAAGAGCTCACGGATTCGTTTTTGGTTCCTCTTGCAATCACCGCCAGTTAGGGACTCATCGTCCTCGATGAGGTATTGCCCCAGCGTATACATGATGTGGAAGGCTGCCATAGGTGTTACAATCACCCCTTATGGACTCATCGTCCTCGATGAGGCATTGGCCCACATCTCGAACGGCACAGGAGTGGCTCTGATACCTCTCTATTTACAGCCACACACTTTACTGTTTTAACTATTTTTAACTTTTGGGGTGAAAAGGTACTTGCATACATATTTAGATATATTTGACTTGATTAAAAACTCACGATTACTTAGTGTAACTTTTACACACTTAAAGTCCTTAGAATTATATTGAACCGTTAAACGTATATTGTAGCGCGGGAATATGAGATAGTACTTTGGGCTTGACAAGCCCATTTCGGTGACGGGGTCACGTGGTGTGCGATATTAGCCTACACAACAAGTTGTTGTCGGTGTAAACATTCAACACTAAGGAAAAACATTGTCAGCTTTGGGGTCAGTACGCTATAGTAATGTGAATATATGACTAGGTATCATTGTCTTAATACTTATCTAAATATGATCCAATAAACAAACTTGAAACTTGTGAACTATTGAAGCTATTATTTGAAACCCTCTTTATACAAACATGTGAACTCAGCAACCACGCTAAGACTAGGATTTACAAGAGGAGTCTTGCATACATTACCCTTTGTTGAAACATTAAAACTTATTTATGTGCTGTAGGTGAGCTTGATTTGCACATAAACAATCTAAGCTTCTGCATTAATACTTTATGCATCCGCAAACTCTGAATGTCTTTTGAAACGGTTATCATATTGGATGAAAATGTATTTTTTTAAATCGCATATAAGAAGTCGTTCAATATGATTGATGACTTTGATCCTGCCCATCGTCATGCCTTCTTTTCTGGTATCAATCGTGGTGGAAACTACTTGCAAACATATTTGGATATTTTTTAGTTGATTAAGAAATCATGACTACTTAGTGTAACTTTTACACACTTAAAGTCCTTAACATTATAGTTGAAGGGTAGTTTAAAAGTCTTGCGTTTAGTTTAATGTAGTCAATGTGCGTTAATAGTGGTAAAATAATGATCCAATGTCCCGGTCCCCAAGGGTGAGACAGATTCGTAGTTCGGTTCAATCTAGTTATGAGTAATGGTTGCACATATTTAAAGAGAAAAGTTCACTTAATGGGTTGAAATGATCAGGCATATACGATGCTTGAACGGATGCCATTATAGTTATCGTTTCAAGGAATGGTAAGTTTCAGGTGTGTGAGCAATTAATTGGTTCTCTACGTGGATCTGTTCCTCAAAATCTCTATCTAAGGTGTTCTTCCATTGTATTGACGATGCTTATATATAGGATGTATGTAAGACGAACCCAGCCACTAACCCACCACAATTTTCAATACACGGAGGCCTTCTCTAGCCAGATCATATGAAGATTTTTGAATTGTGTTGGAACTAACCATCTTGGAATGTAAAGTCAAGGTAAGATTTTAAAATATAAATTGTTTATTGTTTTTAAGTTCTCGTGGTTATGTTTAGAGTGTAGTCCTTTTAACAGAATTTACCAAAATTCATATGCAACTGTAAATTCACGATTACATGGGCCCCTATATACGTTAGTTTACCTTACACAGTCACTCTGGTTCTTCCTATTTCAAGTACTACTGTCTTTGGGTCCAAAGTTTCCTAAGGATCTTAAAGGTTTAGTCCGTAACGTTTGCTATATGACTAATATGAATTTATAGTTATAATCTTTACATGTGAGATAGTTCACACAAGGTACATTCAAATAACAAGCATACACATAAGCTCAAATAAGGGTTTGAATTTTGATGGTTTGAGACCAAGGATGAAAATTTATAATGTTTGTATGTTTTATAGGGTTGGTACTTTATTGATAAAATAAATATGCTGATGGTAATCATTTAGTTTTACAACTCCAAATGATTACCGAGACAAATCAAAGTGTTTAAGTTTCCCAATAGTAGTAGAGGACATGCTTTAGCGTATAGGAGATTACTCATCCCAAGAGTTCCTAGAAAAGCACACAGATCCTTCGGTTGGTTGGGATTTATACGAAATGCCTTTCTAGACAGAAACCCCCGAGATACATGCAATCACCTTTATAGATTGCACGTGTCTCAAACTCTTTAGGATCTTAAGACGTTGATGAGATCTGTGTTTTATATTTGACTTTTAAGTCTTAGAGTGTTTTTGAAAGTCTCTTTTGAATTTTGAAGATAATGAGTTTTCATAGATAGTATAGCTAAGTTGAATGTATGAGTAGATAGATGATTACACATAAGATGCAAATAAATTATTAAGCTAAAGCTTTAAGGTTATAGTCTAGGCTATAATTCTAATAACCTATATCTCTATAACCATGGCTATGATATCAATATGTTACACCCGAACCGACGGTGGAATACGTCGAGGCACGACGAACGACTGTTTAAAATATCATGATACGCTATTTACAGCTTCATATATTAACATCATGTTACATTGATTTCAAAGACTTTAAAGTTTACAAGTACAACAATAATAAACTAGATTAAGATTTAGCTAAGTCCATCATACAATCCTATATGATCAATCATAGTCATGGTATATCTAGCCTGTACCTGAAACATTAGCAAAATCAAGTGTCAACTACAATAAAGTAGTTGGTGAGTCACATAATTTTTAAATCACATTAGTTTAACAATTGATAGTTCAAAATAGATAGTAAATGGATTGTACAAAAAAATAGCATAAACTAAGCAGTTGGTTTGAACATGTAATAAGGCTAACTGTGGAAACACACATGACTAACTATTTCAGGTTTGGTAATCAGGTTTCGGGTTTCTCGGGTCGGGTTATTCGGATTTTGAGGGTATAAAATAGGAACCGAATACGACCCATATTATATTATTTTATTCGGTTTTCGAGTCTCGGGTTTCGGGTTTAATCGGGTCAAATAATTCGGGTATTCGGGTTATGACATGAAAAAAATTTACTAATAAGTTTTGGCTACATTTTTGCGTAACAACATTCTAATCTTTCTTTCCAATTGAGCTTTAGCTCATCCCAAAACTATATGTTTAAAATCTTACAATTATGTTGAAATTCATATTATAAAGCTTGGATTTCATTATATTATATACTATGTCGTTAATTCACGATCAATGAAAATATAAAAAATGATCTTATACAAGTATTAATGATATTAGAATGATTACTTCTATGGTTTCTCTAGTCTATATATAAAGTTATTCAAATACATGCTACATTGCCTATTAATTTAGCATGTCATTATTAATATGATTAGGAAACATATTTACTTGATCCGGAATCAAGTGTAGCTACAACATATTCATGTAAAGACGTTTAAAAAATATTTGACATATTTAATCCTACTATAAAAATCTACCGCATATCTAATCCTACTATAAAAAAAATAAAGAAAATAAAATGGTATTCAGGTTATTCGGGTCGACCCAAATGTTGAGAATGAGTAATCAAATACCGACCCAATTATGACATTCGGGTTCGGGTTCATGCCATATTCGGGTTTGGTTATTCGGGTATCTCTTTATTTGGGTTCGGGTTGGTTTTGTTCGGGTTTTTTATTCGGGTTCGGGTAAAAACAACACCCCTATTGTGAGTTGAAAGGTCGGTCCTGTTCAGTTTTGTGTCAGATATTCATTTTTATTTTTGTATAATAAAAAAAACGTGTAAATTGGCGAGATGGTCATGTGGTTTGTTGGTGCTTCACTCTCGGTTCTTTAGTTTCATAGACTACCTATAAGGTACAAATTTTTAACCATTTGTAACACATAGAGTCCTTATGGACCGTATGTGTTATATATGTGTTACAAATTAACATTTTTTGAGCAAATTTATTATATGTTTGATCAAACATTTTGGTAGCATATATAGTCTCTGGGGATTATATGTGTTACAAATGTTTAAAAAGTTTAGGACTGTATAGGTTAGTTATGAAACCTAAGGACAGAGAGTGAAATACACACAAACCACAAGGACCATCTCGACAATTTACTCTAAAAAGTACACTCTTTTTGTTTTTCTTTTAAGTGAGTTTATATAAATATAACTTTAATTATACAAAATATGTTAAAGGAACAAACATACAAACTCAGTTTTATACCACTATAGTTGTAAGGTCCGGAAGAGGTGAGACTTGAAAGAGGTAGACATTACTCATATCCTCTAGGATAAAGACGTTGCTCTATAGAACCATCTACTTAGATACAACACATAATTGATACATTTTATTTTGAAACAAATCATGTTAAAACATAATATAAATATAGAATCTTATAAAATCGAGTTATACTTCTTCTATGATTGCATACTTGCATGACTCCACAACCAAAAAGCTTTAAATCAGGTTAAGGTTACTTTGTTATATAGTTCTTAAAAAGAAATTTCATGTTGACTTGACATCGCTACTTATAATAACCTAAGTTATATAAGAGCTGACGTGTACATATTTAAATAGAGTCAACATGCTTTTAACATGGTCAACATAAAATAATACACATCACTGGCCACGTAGACAGACACGTAAGCAACGACCTAACGTTGTTAGGGTTTTTAACGGATGGACTGTTATTCAAACAAAAAGTAAAAGGTGGGACCGCTGACAATGATAAATCTAGGTGAGATTATTATTGGCCAATACCGAAATGGTGGTATTATTTAAATCCAAATTTCCTTTTTATTTCAATAAGTTTCGAGTATGTTTTTAGCACAACATAAACACCCTTGTAGCAGCCAAACAAGTGGCTTGTTGAGGAATTCGTGGATAGTGTTTAAGATTGCTTGGATAATCTAGGAGTCGTAGGAACACTTTCAGATTTCAAGTTTATATATCTGGCGGTTCAGTATGACTTATCAACCGGATAAACTCATATGATGTCAAGAACTAAGTATGTGTGTTTGCGTGAATTTCGTGAACCAAAGAAGAAACCTATCGAACCGTCGAATAAACACGATTATATAATGAATGACCAAATCAAGTTGCCTACTTATAGAGGTTGGACTGGCGGGTTTTTCTATCTTTGGTAATATTTAGTGGAAGTTAATCAACCGCCAATAACTTCAAATGAGAAGTCACTTAACTACCATGTAACTGTTATACCATGAATAGTTAATTAACTTCCATAACTACCATTGGTAGTTATGTAACTGCCATAACCTTTAGTCGTGGTTATAACCTCCATAACAACAAGTGTCGCGGCCCGGAACCCGTAAGCAATTAGAATAGTGTCGCACATTCTAACATGTCAATGTATATTATAATTTCTCATTTGATCTTAAGTGTATCCCGAATTACCCAAAATAGTCCGATGGCACTAAAATCTCAATGGGTTTACATAATGTTTTGATTCTATGTCATAAAGTTTCAACATGATAAACCTTTTTGATAATCTAGCACCCAAGAATATATACTCATTATACTCACGCGTTTAACTTTAATTAATCAATATATTATTCTATAACGAGCTCACGTTATGACCCATCCTTTGAGGCCCAGCCCACGGATCTTTGCCCCTATATCATGACCACTTTAAAACCTTATGGCATCTTCATCGAATTCGAGCAAAAGCATATTCTATTCTCCTCTCAAAGCAATCAAACTTCTTACTTTTCAAAATTGCAGTTGGTGATCGTCGCCGGAGATATGGCCGGTTTGCTGGAACAGGCGAAGAAGTTCGTTTCAGATACGGTGGCGAGCATGGACAAGCCGGAGGCGACAGTAACCGACGTTGATCTGAAATGCGTCGCCCTTGGCTCCGTCACTTACAACGCTAAGGT
>WOUH02000012.1:2376406-2387738 GCA_009936405.2 Stevia rebaudiana
AATGATACATGATATATATGTAAAACCTATACAAAACAAATAACAAAAAAATGTTCATAGTTCAATAGAATTCTTAAACAAAATGAAATGATTTTATTTTTAACAAAACCTTTCTAGAATTTCTTCTTTTAAAACTACATTTGTGTCCCACATTGCTCTTTGGGACATTTCTCAAGCCCTCCCATTAATTTAAAAATACACTCGTGTCCCACATTGCTTTAAGGAAAAATTCTTAAGCCCTTCCTTCCCTATAAATAGAAACATTTGGTGATAATTTTCTCTTGCTCATTTCCCACTCTTGGAAGTTCAAGCTCAAGAACATCCTTCTCCCTAGTATTAAAGGTTTGAGAGCTTTAGGTACAACTTTATTTGCTTTCTTCACTTATTTTCAGTTTTTGTTTTAAGTTCAATCCATCTTATATATCCAAATCGATTACTTGTTCACTTATTTTTGTTAAACAAAGATTTTATTTTTGCATTCTCTTTCAAAACACATCCTGTTTTCTAGACCCATATTCATTTGAGTATATGGGTATGAAAACAAACTCAAATGACTTGGTCTCAAAGACCAAAGATGACGTTTTATGTGTTAGATTTTTGGTACAACTTGAATCACTTCATTTAGAGTTCATTTTCTATGTCAAACCCACGAAACAAACCCGAAGGGTTAAGATGTCCTTTTGACAGAAAATATGGGTGTATTTGCAGGTGACATAACTCTGTGCAAACTAAACCAAATCTGTTCATTCGTATTTCATTTTAAACCTTTATGTGTTATCTTTCTTTTCCAACTTGAATCACACAATTTGGAGTTCATTTGCTAGGTCCCACCCACCAAATAAACCCGAAGGGTTAAACTGTCCTTTTGACAGCAAAAATGGGTGTAATTGCAAGTGGCATAACTTCGTGTATAGTTTACAAAATGTGTTCATTCTTGATTTCTTTTAAACCTTTATGCCTAATATTTTGTTTTCAACTGGAACCACATGATATGGATGTCATTTTATATGTCTAACCTATTTTCTAAGCCCGAAGGGCAAATCTGTCCATTTGGCAGCAAATATAGGCTGACTTGCAGATGACACCATTTCTTGTGAGTTTATCCAAAATGATTGATTCTTGACTTTTTGTAAAGCTCAAGATGTTAGCTACAAGACTCAGTTGGCCTTTTATTATTTGGAATAGTCCATAATATACTATGAAAAGTTTCTCCACGACTGTCAAAACTATTACTGTTTTGACAGCAGTGTGTTCTCGAATTTTTATAGAATAATTTACATGTCCAAATATTTTAACAAAAATATTAGTATGAACCTAACACATAGAAGTACCTCCTGTCCAAATTTCGTGACTTGAGGCTTCTGTTTGGTCCTCCAAATAAACTGATAAACACACGATAAAAATCTGTCCAATTATGTTTGAAAACTAGTTAATACCTAACATACCCTTTTGACATAAAAATCTCATAATTCACATGAATTAAACTTAGGAAACCTAAAGTAGGTCCAAAACAGTAATTAAATGTAAACCAATACTTATACATGTACACTTGACCCTTAGGTTGATTGTGGTGCTTATATTGCGTGTTGGTGTTCACTTGTACTATTTACTTGTTACATACTTTCACCTACTTGCAAGGTGAGTTTACGACTCCCCCCTTTGTTTTTTTTTTTTGTTTTATAACTCGGGGCAGGAACATACGTCATACATTTACATCTTACAATTGTGAACACTTGATAACTTTTGACTTGTACTTATTGTCCAACTAGTATGTGAACTATGGGAGTATTGATCATTAACTAGACATTTAGCCACGTAGTGTGGTGATAAATCTATCGACCTTACCAAGCCACCTAGACCTTTGGGTGACCACACTTATGCATACATACATTTTTTTTTCATAGTTGAGACTATGTGTTACAAATACATTTTTACAAGGAGACATAGACAGGTTTCAAACAATTGATCAATAGTAGTAAATATAAAGTTTTACAACTAGTCTTGTGCAACATGACTTGTGACACAATACACACTTTTAAACACTTATTATAAACTGTTTTTCAACTATTATAACTCACCAACTACCGTTTGTAGTTGACACTTGATTTCATGTATGTTTCAGGAAATTACGTTGCTTAAGATGGATGACTTGTTTAATGATGATGATGTGATACATGTTGCTATAGATTTATTTATCATGTTTCGTGTTATGTTGAACAATTTTATGTTTTAGTTGTATTTTGATTTCCTTTAAACAAATGTAATCTTGGTTGCTTAATTTATGAAACTTATTAATAGTAAACCATTGTGCTTATGAACAATCATGGCCTCATGGGGTCACGTCGGTGTTTCCGTCACTGGCAGGGTATGACATGACACATGTCCCAGTTATTTGTGTAAACCAAAGATACCTATCTTTACATATGCAAGTATGTAACAACGATTTTCATTTATTTTTTATTTTTTTTGGATTATATATTCAATTTTGTTATTATTGTTGAATTTTATTTTAAAAATCTCTGACTAGAGTTTTTTTAAATAATGTTTTTTTAATTAAAAATAAACATTTTATGGTAGAAAAACATATGTTGCATGTGTAAACAACATGTTACATATAAAGAATTGTCTGTTACATCCGGATCCATTAAATACGATATCGCAATCAATCAATTGACGGCAAAATAATTTGAATACAAACAATTTGCGTCAAACTTTGTACAACGATTCATCACCAAGGTGGATAATGGATTCCATTAACATAACAATTTCACATATTTCATCATTAGATTATACAACCTCAAAAATTTATCATTATATGTTTTAATAACTCGTTGAATTGCTTTTTAATGAAAGAATCATTGTAATTTTACTTTATTAAACATGTCATTCTGATAATTTAATTAGCAAACCTAAATCATATATAATCCAAAAAACATCAAAAATAAAATTAAATAAACACAATGACGTGTCACGTCATCAAGGTAACCTAGAAACCTATAAATTACACAAGGTTAGGGTAAAATATGAAACTTCGGTAACTTTAAAAAGACAAAAAAAAAAAAAAAAAAAAACTGGTGACTTTATTGGAACATGTGACAAACTTTGTTATTATTTTACAAAGTTGCCCCTATATTACTGAACTGAGTGGGGATTCGAACACACGTCTAACGGTGAGAACAACGACGCATCAACTACACACGCGGGGAAGGTTCACTGAGGAACTTCAAAATCATGGGAATTGAGAACCATGTGTTTCGCATGGGAAAAACACAAAAAAACTCTTTTTTACATGTGAAAAAAAACATTTTTACGTAATGTTTTTCGAAATTTTTCATAAACACAAGTAGAAGCCGTTCTAACAAAAGTTTAAAAAAGAAAATACTTAAAAACCTAAAAATAAGATGAAAGAAACAATAATTTTTTTTTCCCGAAAAAGAACTTTTTTTAAATTTAAAACGACTTCTAATTATGTTTATATGTAAAAGCTTCAAAAAAAACTACGTAAAAAGTTTTTTCGCATGTGAAGATAGGTTTTTGTGAGTTTTTGGCATATGAAACACATGGTTCCATGGTTCTTCATTTTGTTAAGGTTCACAATAAACCTTCCCCGCATGTGTAAATATGAAATTCTTATACAATAACACCTTGTGTACAAAAAGCGGTGCGTTTTTCTAGCTTCGGTTTTGGATCCTAGCGCCTTGGACCTTGTATCGTCTAACTTTTTAACACCAAGGATGGCATGAAGACACCTATTATCACATATTTTCAATTTCGGGCGAATCAGTGTCTAAGAACTTTTGAACTGGTTATATCAAGATTTAAAAGGACTTGTTTTGCGTCTGAGGCGAACCTATTGTAAAAATCTATGCGAAAGCTAACGCAGAAATACGAACGCCGACACAATCGATAAATAAAAATGTTATTTAAAATAAAAAACAACGCACAAAATCGCTCCATGACGGTAAAAGTTCCCACCGCCCCAACAAAGAAAGAACATTTAAAATAATCTTCATTAAAATTTAAAAGAGAAATAATGATTACATGGAGCAAATGAGCAATCAGGAACTTATGGAGCTTCACATGGTCAAAATAAAAATAAAAATATGTCTCATACAGTTAAAGTCGTCAAGCTAATATACACATAAGCGGCCCTTTTGAGAAGGCAAACCAGGCCACTGATCTGGCATGGTATTTTGAGGGGCCTAATATTTTTATTTTTTTTAAAATGTTATTTATAAACCTTTTTTATATCCACTATGTTTAATATCTGTTATAACCTATTTAGATTTACGTTTACCTTTGTATTAGTTTACTAGTTATCTGTATGGGTTTGCTAGGTCTGTAACAAACTCATGAACATATTATAACTAGTTTTGGCCCAACCTTTGATATTTGGCTATCTATATAAAGTTTCGTTTTCTATGAATCAAGGGCTGGTTGGCCAGTTGATCGATTATAGGTTGTTAGTTGAGAGCTTGAAGTTTACTTGGGTACTTGACCTTTTGGAATACGTTTCTAATAGAAGGTGTGCATTCGAAGTAGTTTGTTGGTGTTCTTCAGATTTGTTAACCGTATAGTATCATAACTGTCTTAGATTAATCTTTGATTGTGATTACTTGTGAAAATATGTTCTTCTCCTATTTGCTACGGTTTGAATCTGTTACATCTAATAACATATTCTTTGCATGTTAAACTGATAATCGGTAGCTAGTTTAATAACTAAAACAGTGATCTAACCTATAAATTGATGTATCAATTGTTTTGTTTCCGCCAATCCAATTGATTGCGATATCGTGTTTAATAGATCCGGATTTCTGGGGACTTACAATATCAAAGCTAAAAGATTAGAAGAAGAGGAACAAGTGAGAAAATTTTAATTTTTGAAGAAGATCAATCTTTGAAGGCTAGTTTTTCTATGCAAATCGAATTCTCGAATTTTTTATTGATTTTTTTTATTAAACATGATACAAAGAGAATTCAGTCATTCACGAATTGCTACTATTGGATTGTGGTTTTTGTAAATTTTTCACGATTTGCTAGTGTTGGGTCATTATTTCTACGACCATAAAACTGTTCATTATTAAGTTATTAAACAATTAGTGCTGATGTTGCATTTTTTTTTTTTTGCAAACTGCAAATCGATATTGCTTTATTTTTAGAATTAGTGATACTGTTATTAAACAATTGGTCAATTAGTCGTACAATTAGTTCTACGTTTATAATTTGATGTAGTGTAATCACTTTTGTCTTTTGATTTAATTTACGTGGATGCAATATTGCGTTTTCGTAATTGTTTTGTTAATGTTTTTGATATTCTAATTTGATTTTTTGAAATTATGCCTTCTAAACAACTATTTAATCCTCAACAACATAGAAAGAGAAAATGAGATGATTTTAGAAATCATCATTTAAGAAGGATTCGTTTATAATATTGACAATTTGTTCGGGCTTACGTGTATTTTATCTGACTCGTCCCAGACACTTGAATCTTTAGGACCAGCCCTGCTTATATAACAACTCATTGGTCCTCTACTTTGTTTATACGCACCAACCCATACAACAACTCATGCCCATTGATGCTCCTTGTGATTAGGTTTTGTATATGACGTTTTCCATAAAATATTAACTTAAAGAAACGACACAATATAGTCTTATTAAATAATGAAAAGTTCTGGTGGTCGAAGCGCCAAGGTTTACAAATACCATCCAGTACCACTCGTCAGTGCATCTATGATATGCAACTATGAGATAGAGATGTATTTATTAAGTAAATAAATAAACACAACTCCATTATTCACTTGAATTATCATTTACGATTTGGTGTACAATAATATCATCTAAAATGGTCCACCTTTTGTCCGTACGTATGGTGTACGAAGATCTCAAATGATATCTAGATGCATTAACGATAACAAACGTATGCTGTTTTATAACTTAAAAGAATTAAGGAGTCTCTCACACGACTGGTTTCCAATGATCAAATGACACTATTTATCATGGGTCCTCCTTATAATAGATAACTCCAAGTTAGATAGTAAGCAAGTTTGGTTGGTCTTTAAGTCCTCACCTTGTTTTCTTTCTGTTGTTGATTGTGACAGATTGTCTTCAAGCGTCACAAAAGATAAGAGATGGTGACTTGAAGAATAGTGTGAGTCAGTGGGAGATCAAAAGAAAGGGATTTGTCACAAAAGTTGCAAATCCCATTTTGGTATCAAGAGAATGCATCAATCTCACTTAGCCAACTGAGGAGAAACCTATAGATTCTATCACCATTTCCATCTTTGTTGACGCATACAAGATAAAATCTCTGTGGGATTTACTTGAGTGTGTTTTTCTTTAGCTGGGTGAAAATTTCAAATTCATTGACCAATGTACAACTTTTTATACATAACTTACAAGTATGTAACAGAACTTTGTTCTTTTGTGTTGGTTCAAAAGGGGGTATGTAGTACTGTGGGTTACTAATTTAATCATATAAGATTTACTTATATGCAGCCTCTTTTTTTTGTTAGGCCGGAAGGTATGGTCTTCTGCTTCATCATTGGGAGAGATGATAACGGGTAATATCCGATAAAAACCCAACGAGTATATATAATCGGGTAAGCGTGGCGGTTAAACGGGTATATATAATCGGATAATCGGGGTGGGTAAGCGAGTGTATTACCCAATCCAATACTCGTACCATACCCGCGAATTCTTTTAAAACTAATCACATACCCGGCGCAAACCCATCGGGTTTCGGGTATACCTGTCCCATATGTTGAGGGTTCCGGGTATACCCGTTGGGGTCGGTTTTTTTTTTCATCCCTAACCGTTGGGTCCATGTGGGTTTCAAGGTAACACCGCCGTATACCATCGGGTTCAACTTACAGCTTCATACACCCGAGAAAGACAGATGAGTTTTGTGTGGGCAGTGGCAGACGTAGGAGTTTTTTTTACGGAGTTGAACATTTTTTTTAGTCAGTATTCTATCCCCAAGTATTTTTTACAAACCAGTTCAAATCAAGTAAGATCAGGTTGCAAAAAAATTCAAATATAAAACCAAATACATAATAAAAGTACGCTAATTATAATTCAAAATGCATTATAAAAAGACAATTTACCTATAGTTGTTTTCTACGACTTTTATTTTTTTGAAACCTAGTCATTACCATATAAAAATGGTATGGAATTTCTATACGTGAAATCGTGAATGGTAAGAGTGTCCATTCAAATTTTGTAGAATTAGGTTGGGTTAATGAGTTAGCTTTCAACTTTATATAATAGGTTGGTTTAAATTTTGTATAATTAGGTTGGGTTAATGAGTTAGCTTTCAACTTTATAAAATAGGTTAAGGTAATTGGGTATGAGCCTATTGGGTTGGATTGTTAATGGATTAATCGATAGAACTTTATAGTTTGTTATAAGTAATGCTATGATATTCGGGTATTAACTAAACTAGCTTTGACTTTTGAATATGTTTATAGTAGTAAAACATTAGAGTTTTAAACTTTAAAATTAAATTAATTTTTAGGTTGTAGTCGTAAAATTTTGTGTGGGTCGTTGACAAAGGGGTCGGTCAAGAACACGTCAAATATGTAACATATAAAAAGAAAAATTATTGGGTGTGGATCGATCCCCATGGCTTTGCCATGGGTACGCCTCTATGTGGGTGTGTGTGAGTGTGAGGAGAGTGTGTGGGGGGCAGTTGAAGGTAGTTAAGAGGGTACCATTGCATACGTTGAAAGTTGGAGAGGATTGTGTTTGCAACAACATCAACAGTACCCCCAAATTGTTTTCTGAGAGCAACTTAAAGGTCTTTTGCTTACTCATGATGCAATAACCCTGAATAGATTTCATTGGGTAAAGCCATGGATATCTGAGCATGTGTCTTAGCATCTAGCTCGAGCTTTTGGAAATCCTCCTCATAGTAATTTTTGGGATCCTTAGGCTTAGGTGTGCTAGTTTTAGCATCAATCACCATGGGTTGGTGAGGCCAAACATGACAAACCTATAGCATCCTGTGTGATTATTTGAAAGAAAATGGATCATCCTCCTCTGCCATATGTTATACTGGTGTCTTACTAAAATTGGCGGTTTTGTGGATGGTCTAGTGTTATGTGGATCGAGAGAGGTGAATTTGTCCATCATTTTCTGTTGTTCTTGTTTAAAATTCAATAGAAGAGTGATTTCAGCTGAAAATTTGATCTAAAAAACTTGTTTAAATAGATTTGAGCAGATATTCACGAAATAAAATTATTTTTGACAGTTATGCAAGTAATTAAATTGATCGAACACTTGAAATAACAATTGGGAGCTCGATTTTAATTCTCTGAATCGATTATAGGATCGAAATTCAGAAAACCAGAGCTCTGATACCAATTGTTATGATCAAATTTATCTAAAACGATTGATCTATACTAAAATATGTTTGATTAACAAAGAACAAACGCAATTTATAATAAATACTTCAATTAGAATCGAATGATTAAAACTGATTACTATCGCTCCCCCTCGATCTAATTCATAGCTTGACATCAGTAGTTACTCTAACACGAGCAACACCTATTATAAGGAGTTGAACGTCACCCATGATGTCACATCATGAAAGTGACATTCAACAACCTTAATCGTTAACCACTGATGGCATATTATATACAAAAACTAAGAATAAAAAAAACAACTGAAAAACAATAACTACTGACTGACTTAAGAGAACAACTTATACAAACATGAGTTATTCATTCTATATCTAGCTTTCTTTAATTCTTATAATCTTCAGTTGTTGGGTCATCAGTTCTTATATCCTCAATGCTTTGAATCTTCAGTGTTTGCATCATCAGTGGTTTGAAATAAGCATCAATAATTGTGGAGACTTATCAGTTGTTCCACAAAATGAGTAGTTTTGATTCATCAATTCTTTAATAAATTCAACACTTTATTAGTAATGTTGACTTATTATTGATGGTCGGACATCTAATATCCAACATTTGTATAATTACAAATTTTAAAATTGTCTTGCATTCGAAGTTCCCACTTGCTATAGTGGTTAAAGACAGAGCAATGTCTAGCAAGGATCACGGGTTCGAGCCTCGGCCCATGCCACTGGTTTTGATATATACGGGATGGATAATATGAAAACCCTCTCGATGTAAGAAAATCCCTCGATACCCACTTTTTATATGTAATTTTATTTTTATCTAAAAGTGTGTAGTTTTATTTACTTTGGACGAACCCAGTAAAACATAATTAACAAACTCAATTACAAAATTTGAAATATGTTCAATAAACTCACTAGTTTACTACTAATAAATTTGATTTACTTTGGATTTACTTCGGCTTTTTTTGGGAGCTTATTTTATTCTCATACATAACCCTAGGATATTTTATGATTCTCGGGAATGCTCAACATATTGTACAAGCAATCAAAGTAACTCATATTGTCAAATGAATTCTTTGTACTTCGTGAGGTTAGAATGCTATGGTGGTGTTGATTTATGTTTAAAAGGAGTCGGCCTGGTTACTTGGATTGCACTTGAAATTATTCGACCAAGCATGTAAAGATAAAAATATTTGTGTGTGATTTAAGGGCATTTGGATATGCATCTAATGTTTCACTAGATCTAAAATTAAATAGAAAAAGAATTAGAATTACAATTTAAATTACATAAAAATCATATAACTATTTTACAAAAATGTCTTCAGAAGTATGGAAAAGGAGATTCCACCCACATTTATTCTTAAAATGTCTTTTTGTTTATACAACTTACTTTACTTTCAAATTTTGATTATTTTAAGCTTAAAAAATACAAATTAAAAATAATGATTAAAAGTTTCAATAATATTAAACTTATTATAATAACTTCAAAATCAAGAACATCAAGTTTTCAATACTACCGAATCCCACTTTCTTATTGCCAAAGTCGTTATATTCTAAAATTATCATAACTTATTGTTGAAAAGAAATTGGAATTGCTTTATCGAAAACAATTGTTGGAAAGTAAGTGAAGGGAATAAATGTGATATTGTGAAAGGTTTAATAATATAACTAACAAAGATGTGGGGTTAAAATGTTTATAAAGATATAGTTAATTGATTCAATGGATTAAGATTAAAGGTGGGGATGCAATCAAAAAACAAGTGCACCGAACCGAAAATACAATAGTTGAGAGACATCTCAAAATAATTACGCAACTACAATAACAAAAAAACGGATTCATATGGTTATATATATTTAAACTTAGGTTGTGATGAAGTGATCGCATAGTGGCGATTGATACTTTTGTGAGTGTAATGAAATAGATTGTAGTTCAGCAAATGTAAACATAAATGATATTTGGAATATGTATATTTCAGATGACTAAGTTTTTAACAAGTTAGAAGCCTTAAATTACTAGATTGAAACTGTTATGATGATAAACCAATTAAACACTTTCAATCCAAAACTATATCAAATTTAATCAATGAAGATAAACAAATGAGCGCAAACAAAGTTAGGCTCTCTTGATTTTTATTCATTTAGTTGAATGAACAAAAACACTTATTTATCAAGTCTTAATCTTCATTCATTTAACAAATAAATTATTATTTTTATTAATTAACATAAATGAGATTTTCATCCTAATGTTGTTTTTTAAAAGAAACTTCAATAGAAAGCTAAAACCTCAAAAACGGGGAAGGCACCAAACAACCAACGAAAACTACATAAAAATAAATTTGCACCAATCTACCCAACTAACAGATTTATATTTTGATTTATTCTTGAACCACAAAAAGCTAGGAGATCTAATCTTTTTTCTTTTCTTTTTAAACTTTAAACATAGTCCCACGGTTACTAAAGAATTTGTCCTTCAAAGACTGTCGACAACAAAAAGACGATCTATGTGTCAGTCGGTATTAAATGTTTAGCTACACGAAACAATAAAGACCACACGATGTAAGCTTCATTAATTTCAAGGAAAAAACAAGTACTTGCATTATTTATTATTTTGGTTGTACTATAACAAAACAAGTACTACAGTCCAGTGTTACAGAGTTGCACGAGGGCCTATCTTTTGTATTCTTCTGGTTTCTGCCCTTCAACTTCTTCCATATCTACGTTTTAGACCCTTATTATATGACCATATATTATTCATTATCGATTTAATTTAATTTAGGGCCTGTTTGTTTAGGCTCTTTATCCCCTTATTCAGAGGCTAAGGCCTTAATCATTAAGTGTGTTTGTTTAGGCTCTTTATCCCCTTATTCAGAGGCTAAGGCCTTAATCATTAAGTGGGCAGGTGTTTGTTTTCAAAAAAGCCCACATCTGGAGAATTCAGAAGCCTCTGAATGAGACAGACTCCATATCCACGCT
>WOUH02000012.1:2387838-2412963 GCA_009936405.2 Stevia rebaudiana
TGAATTGAATCATCATCAATCGCATCTTCATCTAAAGTAAGTTTATCTCCACGACATATTTTTTGCTCATCGTATTTCCTTATTCATAGATATTTTATCCAATATTTTTTTATTTCGTTAGTTGGAACAAAAAATTACTTGTTTTCATTCATACTCGTTTGGATCAAATGGATTAAAGAGGTACCAAATGAGTAAAATACCAAAAAGAAGAGGTACCGATACCCGTTTGGATCTAAACGGGTACCAAATGAGTAAAGTACCGAAAAAACAAGTACCGGTACCCATACCGTACCGATACCGAACCGATAAATTCGGTACGGTACTCGGTACTCACTTTTCACATAATTAGGTATCGGTATTTTCGGTACCGGTACCGGTTCGGTACGGGTACGGTACCGATCTCATCCCTAGTTATGTATGTTTAATTATCCAACGTTAATTATGTATTTGTCACCGCGTTAATCTGGGCCCTCCATTAGAGCGATCTAACGGATGAAATTATATCCTACGAATAGCACGGTTTTCACTATATGTATTTTAACCGTCCCTTCATATACATGGGTTTCCGACCATGTACTTTTTTTTACTTCTATTGAACAGCAACTATATATATATATAAAAAAAAAACTTTTAATTTATCAAGTTAAAAGCGAGAAATTACAATGAAAATTTGCACCTAACTGCCTATTTCAAGTCATCCCAAGATGTCATATTCTTCACCCGGAAGAAACTTTGGGATTTTATTTTCTTGATTACGCCTTTAAACACCTTATCATATGCATCAAAGAGATTAACACAATTACTTTCTTTACTTTAAACACCTTATCATTACCCATTTTCATATGCACAAAGAGATGTTAACACAATTGCTTTGATCTCCCCCTTCTTTAACATGTTTGTTTTGACATGGTTATGCAAATCAAGAAAGTCTCTTATTAGATCACCTCCTTCTCTTATTCCGACCTTGTATATGTTTGTTGTATATAAACATTTAATCCATATAATTATGAGGTTTTGTGACCTAAGCATGATTAAGTCAAAAATACTAACCGCGTATCCTCTCATTTCATCTTTTGAGACCAAATACGAAGCCAATTCAATAAGATAATGTGTAGATGAGGAATCTGTACACTATAACTAGACACGGGACATGTACTTGTAATCAATCATCCAAATAATATTTTTTTCATCCGTATATATAGTATTATGATTAGAACCTAAACCATGTAACTTAACATTTATACTGTGATCATTTTAATTCAAGGTACCAAAAACTTATAACCAGTGGCTGAGCTTGAGTGGGATTTCATGCGTTGTCAAGATCATATATGTAAAATTTTAAAGGATTTCATGAGTGGCCGACCTATATATATAAAAAAAATTTCGGTCGAAAATCGCGAATTTACACTACGGGCGAAAAAATCAGCAGTCACCTGTGCAACCACATGCCCTCACTATGTTACGGCCCTGCCTATAACTTTATTCTTACAAATACGGTCAAAACAGGATAGGTTTGGATTATCTTATTATCGAGTGTAGTATATTATTGCTCCTAGTATTCATGGATGCCTTCAAATGAGCCTCCCTTTTCCCCTTATTTTAAGTGAATTAAGTCTCACTTTCATCATTTCTTTTGTTAACTTACTCAAACAAAGCACTAACTACACATTTGATAATATTTTTGCAAAAACGTACAAGTGCTTACTTTCTTAAAACAAATATCTTTAGCAGATCTCTGATAATGATACTGATAAGTATATATCATATCTCACATGAATAAAAGTTTGTGTTTTGTTAGAAAAAAAAATATGAGATGTGCATGTAAGGGAAAGTACAATTTCATTAGGAAATTGCTACAAATTGTGTGCTTCCAACCAACAAATTGCTATTAGGAATCTTTCTTGAAACTTTTAGTTGGCTTCACACCACAAAATAAACTCATTAGCCCACCCCCATGTGTTCATTTGAGGCTAAGGTCCCCCCACCCCCACCCCCCATTCCTCCATTTTGTTTGATGCCTTGGCTGCTAGTCTTTGTTATATCTTTTTATTTTCAATTGTTGAACCTAAACATACGTACAAATTTCATTGCATAAGCTACAAATCTTAAATATTAAATCCCAATGTACCTTCGTTTAACAACTTAACATCGCATTAAATCTGTTGTACCAATCCTAGACATGATTAATTCACGTGTGACAACTGTTGAGATAGAGATATGCTATTACCTATATCATTTACATCAAAACAAGAGAATCATTCTTATTGTCACGAACAACTATGAAGAAAGTTTATGTAACGCCAAATCTTGGCCTTTCGGGCATCATGTGGCCGGCTTGTTAATTGACCACAATTAGAGAATGAAAACGAAGTTACGTGCGGGCCTAAAAATGGAGCATTGTGTATAGTATAACAACAAACTAATTTTTTTTTGCAAGATTGCATGTTACCCTCTCGTGGGTTTATCGTTTTCATTGTCCTTTCTATGCATTAATTAATAGTGTACCTCAAAAATTGACAATATATGATAGTGACTACTACTAGATTAACCTCACTTCATATTTCCACCAATTTCATTATCTTTTATTTCTTGTGACATGTAATTTTGAAATGAAGCTCGGTTTCATCATAAGCTAGCTAGGTGAAAACTCTAAATTTATTATTCAGATAATACGTCTTTATGACGTAAGAATCATTTTGTCAAACTTCCTAGAAAAAAAAAACTAGTAAGAATAGCATGGACCTCATTATCATGGAAGTTAAAGAGCAAGAACATGGATGAGTACCTAAAGTATGCATTAGATTATTGGGTTAATCAATGGATCTAACCCAATTATATCTTGCTTAAAGACAAAGATTAGGTGAAAGTGTGCTTTGCTGATATGTTAAGGATTCTATTCTGTATTGTATTTAAAAAAAAGAAAAAGGAATGGAACACCCACACATATATATATATGTGTGTGTATATATATATGAGAGATCATGAGAAAGCTGCTGAATATAAAAAATAAAAAAAACTTTGAAAACTCCTCAATGAATGAAATTTTTACAATTTTGTTTTTCATTACTTTAATTTATAAAATTATAGATACAAGAAACAAAAAAAAAAGTTGGAAAAAAGATGGAATCCACGATATTACATATATGCAACAAAAATGTTACGTATGTAACTCATGAAGCTTTATACATGAAACTCATGTAATGTGTATATATGTAGTATACATATTACATATATGTAATTACATGAGCCACATAATTATTTTTTTTTTTTCTTTTTATAACATTTCTAACATTTTAATAAAAGGATATAAAAATGATTAGTAATTGTTTTAATGTTGGTTTTCTAAGTTTTCTTTAATTTTAAGGTTTTTAGGAACTTTCTCTCATATATATATATATATATATATATATATAATTATATATATATATATATAGCGGTTAACACATATCATTTTCCGTGCTAATCGTAAGATGTAATTACGTCTGTCAGATTTTTTTAATGGAGGGTAAAGATGGACGTTGTGGCAAAAAACTATAATTATCGTCCTTTAAAAAAAAAAGCATATTGTGTCCAGAATTAATAAAAAGGGCAGAAGCGTCATTTTAAAATCACAGACCGTCTATAATCACGTACCACGAAATCACATACCATGTACATAACTACGAAACACGACCAAAATAGATACATAAATTACGTAACAATTGTATAATCACGTATCACAAAATCACGTACCATATCCATAATTACGCATCATGGTCAAAATAGACACATAAATTACTTACCAATTGTATAATCACGTATCACGAAATCACGTATCATGTACATAATTACGGACACGTCCAAAATAGACACATAAAATACGTACCAAAGGGTATAATCGCGTACCATGTATATAATTACGGACCACATAAAAAAATTAAAAATATATATATATCAATACTATACTCGAATTAAAGATAATAGAATTCTCTATTTAATGGTGTAATTCTTTTTTTAAATGTTGAAGTGTAATAAAGTTACTCGATTTAAAAAAAAAGAAGGTGAAAGTATGTATTGTTTATAAAAACGTGGGAGATCGCGTGATTACAAAAAACTCTTCCGGGTGGATTTAAAAAAGTACATGTGTTATTATCCTATTGGATCCTATTTTTAGCACAGAAAAACCAATATGTGTTGGATCCGCCTCCTCTGTGTGTGTATATATATATATATATATGAGACGATTCTAGTAGACAATTGTTTTTATGGTGAGAAACGTAGGATAAATTTTGATCCATTAATCAAAGTATACAATGGTTAAAATCAAATGATATGATCCACACACCTTTTATTGAACTTACATGAACTGGATCTAAGTAGGAGAAATGAGAAAGAGGCTACGTTTTGTTGAATTTTTTAAAAGTCTACCAAGTTTCATCATTTTTTTTAAACAAATGACATTTATATATTTTTTTTAGAACAACAGTTGGTGCAACAGCATATGACCGTTGCACTCAGAGGTGCAAGGATCGAGATCGAAACTCCGCCTCTCACCACAACCCTCCTTACGGGCCAAGTACTTTATCATATTTATAAAAAGATTACACCATAAAATAGATGTTCTATTACTTATAATATGAGTAATATATTGATATAGTTTTTTGATGTTCATACATTCTATGTAATTTTATACATGGTTTGTGATTTTTTGCTTTGTGATTTATGAGTGTATTTCGTGTTCCGTAGTTTTACGTACCATGGTATGTAATTTTGTAAAACTTTGTGATTACTTGTATACCCTCACTCGTTGTATACATGCCCGTTCAAATTGCATACGCTTCGTACGAGAATATTTATATGTACGTTAACCGTCTCCTCTGTATTATATTTATTATATTTATATATTATAAAGAAGTAACACATGTAAAAATGCCACATTTCTAAGCTAAATCCATCTTCTGCTGATCTTCATTATTATTATTATAATACTTACTTAAAACTAAAAAATATTATTTTATAATTTCCAAATATTTATTAGTAATTATCTTTTTTTTTACTGAAACGTAAGTCATACAGGAGTTTATCAACTTATATGTATGTACAATTGGTTGTATAAAAAGATTTAATTTCTTATAGGTTTTATATCTAATTTTATTACATTTAATAAAAAAAAAAAGCCAAACCATTTTTTATTAAATTTACAAATAAATTCAACAAAATTTATGGTACATATATAGCATATATGTAACCATGTTCAACATTTTTTACAACTTTATTTTCTCTAATAAAATTTGCTAGATGATTTTTTTTCTCCTAAGTCATTAAATCACATATAAAAGTAAATAAAAAGATGTTAAATACAACATGTTATGTTTTACACAAGAGTTTCTAAAATTTTCCAACCTAAGTGAGTTTCCACCACATCTCATAGAAAGTATAATTGAAAAACTCCAACAATCCTATGTATATTTTTTTTAAATTTATAGAATTTATAAAATTAATTGAGGTAAATGAAATATATATGAATCTAGATTTAAAATAAGTGAAAATTTTTTTTTACAAATAATTTGAATTAGGAGGCAAACGTGAAAACATAATATGTGTAAAAGATTCATACTTGTTAAATTAAAGTCAATTTG
Organism: Stevia rebaudiana; assembly: GCA_009936405.2. Taxonomy (NCBI): domain Eukaryota; kingdom Viridiplantae; phylum Streptophyta; class Magnoliopsida; order Asterales; family Asteraceae; genus Stevia; species Stevia rebaudiana. The sequence goes on from WOUH02000012.1 coordinate 2,393,457, forward strand.
TGAAAAAAAAAAAAAACATTCACTAAATGGTGACAAATATACATATATAATTCATGAGTAGAGTTATACTAAATAGGGTACTTAAAAATGAGAAACGTGAGAGACATTTAGAGCAACTAGATCATTAATCAATGGTTATGATAAAAAAAAGTTGTTGGAAGGGTATTTTAGTAATGATCACATTATAGATTTTTTTTTTCAAGTTCCATACTTTTCAAAAACGTTCATAACTTTTACATACGTCATTATTAAAAAAAAAACTGTACCATAAAAAATAAAAATTTATTTATCTTTAAAATGAGTATAGTGTTGCTATAAATTTTTTTTACGTTTTTTCACTTCATTGTGTCTAATTCTCATCATTGTCTTTTTCATAAAGGTTATTGTGACTTTTCACCAGCTCATTGTGTCTTTCAAGCTCGAGAACACAAACGCAAGACACAATGGTGTTTAGAAAAAAAAACAATTTCAAACATGATTGACATTATGACAAGTATGAAAAACATAATGACGAATATTAGACACAATGTGCAGAAAAAGATTTTTTTTAATTTAATTTATTTGTCTAATTATAGTCATTGTGTCTTTCGTACATGTCATTATGTCTTTTCAGCTCCACATTGTGGGTTTTTTAAACACTAACATAAAACACATTGGTGTTTTGGAAAACACAATTTCAAACATGATTAGACACACTGAGCGTATTTTTTTTGCGTGCCTAATCCTTGTCATTGTTATTTTTTGACAGGTTATTGTGTCTAATCTAATGATCCAAAATCCTTCTTACATTTCTTAAAATAAACTCCTTATTTACTTGAACATTTTTCTCAACTTTCATTTGCCCTAATCTATTCTAACAAAAATATAAAAAGTTTTAGAAGAAATTACACATAATTGGAACACTTTTTTTTTAACATCATAGGATCTCGCGTGCTAGTCACCGGTAGCCGGGCGATGCAGCCAAGGTCGATTCCTCGACCTCCGTGAGACCGTACCCCCCAGATAAGCGAGAACCGGATGGAATCCGTGATCCCTCTCTCCTCCTCAGGTTCGAACCGGTGACCTCAATCCGATGTGCACTTTCTCCCCCATCACAGGAGAGTTGGATGATTTAAAACAACAAAAAAAAACTTAGAATGATAAAAACTTTAAGTGTCTTAATTGAAATGAACATGATTGCCATTATGCAAAAGATGATATTTCTTTATTTATTGTACTAATGTAAAGAAAAGAAAGAATTTTAAATTTAATATTATAAATTTATTCATGTAAACATATAAAGCAGCCTAGAAAATGATAGCATGTGAGTTAATGAGATTGGATACCATCTCACCTAATCTTGCATAAACCATGATCACATGCTCCTCACTCTAAAGCAACTTAACTTCAAATTCTTGATTACTTTATTTGTATCAGCTTAATGACCTAATTAGTCTTCTTTACTTTTGGCTAGTAAAGGTAAACTCTTTTTGACTATTTTGCCAATAAGTTTTGACCAATAGTGGTCAGAGATTTTGTAGTTTAAGAATAAAGTTAATAAATAAACTAAAAAACATAACAAAAAACTTTATGTTCATGTTAGTCAAACCGATTACAAGCTTTTCGTTATGAAAGATCTAGGGTTTGAATATAGATTATAGATAAATCAAGCCGACCTGTGAGCTACTTGAAATGAAACTAATAATAAGCATATACAAACCAAACTTGAGCTTGAGCTCTGGCCTTTAAGATTAGCTCGTTTGGTTATCGAGTTCGAGCCTGAGCTCGAACTTCACACATAGAGCTCAAACCGGCTTGCAAGCCTAAACAAGTTTTTTTTTTATTTAATCTAATAAGTATATACTTAGATATATAATTGTTTATTATGCATAATTAGATCATAAATGTTATATATGAAAGATGTAGTATTGTAGTTTGAAATATGTATAAAGTTTATAAGCTAAATAATTAAATAGTTAATGGGCAGAGCCAAGTCGGGACCTTAGGATTTGAATCTTACATTTTGCTTATGGATAGTGTTTAGATAGTAATATATGTCAGGTTTAGATACAAAAAGAGTGAGTTTGAATGCTACTTAGAAGTCGAGTGTTATTGATCCATTACATGTTTAGCTTAATCATTTTGAGGGCACAAAGCGAACCAAAAATCTGAGACCTCTTCCCAAAGAACATTTTTGTTCTTTCATATAGGTTTTAGTTTTTGTTTCAATTGTTTCTTGTTTTTTTAGAATGACATGACTCGTACTGACTATGATTTCACATGATTATAGAAAAATTTATCATATATTGGGTTAAAGTCACAAACTAAAATAAATTCTCATATCCAATTATATAGCAAGCTAATAACATATACTTAATTATTTTAGGAAGATAAATTACATATTCACTTATTTTAGCAAGATACCATATTGTTTTTAGGAAGATTAACAGTACCTTCAAGCGAATTAATGGCAATCAAGAGCTACAATTACTAAAAATAGTCGTTGTTAGATTTCTTTCAAGCTTAATACACTAAACATAAATACTAACCACTAATACCAATAATCTACACTTGTTTGCGTTTGCCAAACATGTGAACCTATCCCCCAATTTAGCTGACCACTTATGGTTATCAACTTATATAAGCCTAAACCAAATAAACATAAAAATCTTATTTTTTTCAAATAAGGGCTCTCTTAATTATAGACCCAAAGCTCTAGTTTTATTTTATTACCCTTAAAACCACCTAATAGTGCACGATACAAGTAATCTATTCTTTCACCTTTTCTTTTAACGGATTCTGGTTTCACTCAAGTCATCGTATCTTTGATGGCTTTTAATACATTGACTTGCAACACTTCACAAGAGCGATCAAAATACCAATGTATGACTAGGAGATCACTCTAACGTAATGACCAACCATTGGGGTTGATGGCTCAATAAGAGGGGCTTTGCCTCTAGAAGCACCAATATGGGAGGTTCCGAGTTCAAACCCAGGTAAATGTAAATGTTTATGGTGTAGTTTAGGAGTATGTAGTTTGCTGTTAAAAAAAAAACGAGATGTAAATGACCTTTTCTGTAAAATACAAAGATATAATAATTAGAAAGTATTACTAACTTTTTTCGTTCTTAAAATATTCACCTTCTAAAAAATCAAGCAGAAATCCTATATGCTTGAATTTTATTCTAGTGTTATTTTTTCATTAATACAAAGTGGAGTAGGTAAATCCTTGTAAATACAAGGGGTAGTGAAATGCGTGGAATATATTTGATGTTAAAAAAAATTCACTATTGATTATAGTATTTTTGTTCCCCATTATTTATAGATGTCCATGTAAACATTGTTACTTATTATTTTCATGATAAATCAAGAAGCTAGTAACGTATTATTATTTTGTATTTGAACCATAGTTATTCAAAATTAATTTGAGATTGCAATAACAGAATCATTGGCGTCCATATAATTATATAAACCTTGTTATTGTTTATTTTCATGTTAAATTAATTTTGTCTTTATTTACAATTGTCTGAAGATGTCCTCCCGTCCATTGAAAGTCTTTATAAAGCTGTTTCATTTACCTCTTGAACCTTACATGCTCGCCCTGAAACCCTTTTATGAGACAAATTTCAGAAACCAGAATTTAAAGTATTATGAACTTTTTATATAATACGTTGTTAAAGTTGGTAAAATCCTAAGGATTCATTATTCTAATAAATAACCCGTTAGGCTTTATGCCTTTATCTATTGAATTTTGTAAAATGAGTCATGACAATTGGGCTTAATTAGAAGTCAAATGCTCAGATATTAATAAATAATAAAAAGCCCAAAATGTATGACCCACAAATCAAGATTTCTGCTTCAAAATCACTTTGCGCCGTTGTCACACTACCATTTATGCATTAACAAAAAGACCCACTAATTCTTTTCTCTTCTTTTAAATATAAAAGAGCATAACATCAATAATTCAAGATGGATAAACTAGAAAATATTGCTTTTTAAACCGATTTTCCGCCACCTAAAACAAGTGCATATTAGTTATTATGTACTCATTTGTTTTTTGGGTAAAGATTATGTACTCATTTTTACATCTACTTATAATGTTTGATTTGCTACATAACTTTAAAGTTTTATTTATAGGTTAAAATTTTGACGGTCCCCTAAAATTTTGCAATCGCTCTTAATCCGCCACCGATCTACTTTTTAGCTCTAAAAGTTAGTTATAAGCCCGATTTGTCCAACTAATAGTATAAACCCAGTTTAAATTAAGCTCAATTACACTATTATTTTTCGAAAAGCTAACCAAGCATATTATTTGCTTATATTAAACAATTTTATTATTAATTTTAATAAGTTAAATTAAGTCCAAAACTAACCTATTATGCTTTTGTATATAAAGTTAGTTTAATAGTCTTTTTTTAACATTACACGGCCCGACCCAAACCGGCCCGTACAGATTTGGGAAACTTTGTTATATATCAAACCAACCTAAAAAGTTTCCATCCTTATAAAAAAAATTCTCCACCTGTCACTGATTATCTATGTATAAGTTTATAATAATCTATGCGTGCATGTAGTGGCAAACTAAAAATTGTATTGGTACTATTATCTTTCGGTCTTTTGTATATGGTATTTCTTTTATTTTGTATATGGTATTTCTTTTATCAAGTCAGTTAACCAAAATTCTAGTAATGTACATCACAAGTGTGGCTTTATTTTTATTAGTCATCTGATTTATTGAAGCCGAACTAGGTTTATTTAGCTGGCTAATGATTTTACCGATAGTTGCTCTTATTATCGTTAATCTAACTATATTGACTAATAAAAAAAATTGCTAAGACTAATAAAAAATTGCAGAGAAAAAGCTGAAAATATTTACTAACTATAATTTAGAGAATACTACTTATTGTCATATATATATATATATAAGTTAAACTAACAATTTATAGGTATGCATTGTCTATGAATAGAGCTTTGATAATGGGACAAATGTGTTCAAAATAAACCTAAGATAAATAAGATATCGTCCTCGGACGACTAAACTATTTTTATAAAACTCGAAAGAAGAAATTGGATAAAACTTGTACCAGATAGCTAGTTATGTAATTAGTTTATTTATGTATTTAGAATAGATTGAATATTATCTGAAAGTACAAAGATCAAAAGTGATATCAGTGGCGGATCTAGACATCCGGGCAAGTGACTACAGCAAAAGCACATACAAACAATAATTTAAACAAAAAAAGAGTATCTTGCATTGAGGTATACAAACAAACAGGTGACATACATTAGCACATATAAGTATATAACCTTGATAGCTATAATTTCATCCGAACACGGACACCGAAGGAGCACTGATAACATTCAGATTGTTACTTTGATGCCTGGTTCTTGGCATTCAATCCCAAACATCTTCTCCTATAACTTGTAAATTCGGTTCTTTCAACATTCAAATAACATAATAAACGTACAATAGCACAAAATACTTCCTAAGCAAACTCAAGAAAACCTTAAACCATAATTCATCATTTGACCGAACAAAACTAAAGAGGAAAAGGGAACAATTACTAATAAAAAATGAGTCCAATTTGTCTAGATGTCTAATGCAAACAGCAAGCAGCCGCAAATGTGCAAATAATCAAAAACTAACCTGGTTATCGCATATTTGCAACCCGCAACCCCCAAATCCTAATCAAACAACCAGCTACTAAGGCTGAAACCACCAGCCCCAAGAATTCCAGAAGTCAAAAAATGACAATCGCATATTCAAAACTCGAACTCCAGTTGGAGTTACGCTTGAATCGAAGATTCAAAATTGAACTCGAAGGGGAGTAAGTAGTGAATTTGCACTTTGCAGATTAAAAACTGAAGTGAATTGTATATTTGCAAACTCGAACTAAAGCTCTAAGATCTTCAAAATGGGCTGCTTGGCCCATTGGTCCGACCCTAAGGATGAGGCAGAGTTGAACGCTAGGGAAATAGTTCACATCAGAATGTAAGTAAATCAAACCGTAAACTGAAAAATTAAAAAAAAGACATATTAAGTGCTTCAAGTGTGAACAATTCGGGCATTATGCGTCAGAATATGAAACTGTTTAGGTGATGAGTCTAAACTGCATTAGAACAGGTGCCATATTTCAGACAGATTCTGGAATATGAGACATATGTTCAAAACTTCTCAAAGATGTTTGTTTAGGTGAAAACTAGTTAGTAAACATTATGGATGACTTGTATGAATGCTATCACATGGCAAATAGGTCATAAACATGTTAATTGGTTGAATGATGTCTATGTGGTAGGTAATAGTCATTGAGGTTAGTATTAGGATATGAATTATATGTTTTGCAGGATATATGAATTGCATGTAATAGTAATAAGATAGCATCTAAGATAATTACATGAAGTTGCCACATGTGTGTTATGATACATGATAACCATAACTAATTACCCACATAAAGTTAAACTTGCATGAAACCAGATCTAGGATTGTAAGGGTGAATAGAAAGATCTAATTATCAATAAATGTGCAACTTGAATGTTAAATCATAAAACACAATAAAATCAACGAAGTTAGTAAAAGCCAAAAAAAGTTAAATTTAACAACAGAAGTCAACTTGACCCAAAAAAGTCAACGTTGACCATGAAAGTCAAACTGTTTGACAAAAAGTCAACTTTTATAACCAAATATCAGTGTTGACCATAAAAGTCAACACTGACTAAAAAAAAGTAAACATTTACTATAAAAGTCAATTGTTGAGCAAAATTTAAACTTACTTAAAACAACATAGCACATTCGAGTTGTGATGAACTCATTTAAATCATTGGTACCAAATGGGTTCAAGTTGTGATAAAAGTGTGGTCTCTGGTTGATCTTCCTGATGGACAGGTACCTATTGGTACAAAATGAGTATTCATAAACAAGAAAGATGAGAGAGAATTTATGATAAAAAAAAGGCAAGATTAGTTGCTTTATACTTAAGAGGAAGGTATTGATTATGACGAAGTGTATGCACCGGAAGCCGTCAGAATATTCTTGGCTTATGCTACAGTGTTGAACTTCACAGTTTACCAATTAGATGTCAAATTTGTCTTTTTTATGGAAAATGACAGGAAGAGGTCTATGTTGCACAGTCTCCTATTGTTGAAAATCTTGATCACCCATATATGGTTTAAAAACTAGACAAGGCTTTGTATGTTTTACAGCAAGCTCCTAGAGCATGATATGAAACCATGTCCACCCATTTGCTTCAAAAAAATTTCGAATGCGGACATTGTTTCTGGGTAAAACTACCAAATATGATTTTAATAACAGATTAGTAAATGAGCCTCAGGTGCTATTCGAAATGCACTTATGTAATATCAACTAAATGACAAACAATTTAAGGATTTCAAAGGTCAAGATGAAAACAAGTAATCAGTAAGCAAGTTTAGGTTTAATAACAATCAAGATATCACAAAAACAGCTTAAGGATCCTAACATTCAGGATAATAACATATAATAGATATGACAACACAAACAGTATAACAACGAATATGATCCAATAGTTAAGGACCCCAGAGGATAATTGTCACAACTAGGAAAATTATCCTAAGACACTACCCAAGAAAAATCTAAACACACTTTAAAACATCATACATTAAAACATGAACGTTTACATAATTCAAATATTACACAACCCACCACTAAAGTATTATGCTTTTATATATAAAATTTTAGTTTAATTGTCTTTAAAACATGACCCTGCTCAATTCAACTTAAACTAGTCCAACAGTAAGTGAACAAAATTATAATACAGCGATACTCGATACTCGAATAGTTTTAAAAAATTTTAATCCTTCACAACAAAAACAACAAAAGTAATATAATGTCGGAATGTCCTTCGGTGCCTCGTGAGTAGTGTCCAGAAAAGTAATATAATGTTCCACCTTGACTTTTAGTTCCCTGCGGCCCAATCACTTTTTATGGACCTTTCTGAATGGTTACTTCTTGTAAAGCCGAACGTCAAGCACGGGATGCAAAAGCCCATTTTACTTTAGTTGTATTTCTTTCAACTATTCATAATATTTGATTTGAGGTTACAATCTAGCCTATTTGACTTGAGGTTTATTTTCCAAGCAATAATACAGAATTGTCGTAGCACACGAATAATTGATTTGAGTCTCTGGTAATCTTTTCCCTTCTACTTGGTTTGCAACTCAATTAAATTGAGTAACCCAATCAACTTTTAATGTAACTAAACGTACTTTTAAGATTAGCTTATTGACAACATCTTAGCTCGTTTTCTTTCAAAACCTATAAAATATCATTTAAAAATACTCTAAATCTACTCAAAAGTCTAGAAATCATTTATATATAATATATATTATTATATTATCTAGCCCACATCAATTAGCCGGAAATTGAGGTGTAATTGATGTGTAAAACATGTATTATGGACATATCACTTACCGATTAAGAGTCAAGAAACAATTTTTTGTTAACACAAATTTTTTCATTAAAATTAAAAAATATATAAAAATGATCGTAAGAAAAAGAAGTTACACATGTTGTTTTTTCATTAATTACCGAACACAAGTCATTAAATTAAGCCTTAAAAATTAAAAAAAAAATTGCAAGTGAATTTGGTTTCACGCAACGCCCATGAGCTGGGTCACGACTAAGGCCTCATTTTACGCCTCATTACACACCTCTGTTTTGGTGTTCCTCTGCATCATCCCATTCGCTCTTACACCATATGACACCACTCACACTGAAAACAAGGGTGGTGTTCCTATGCGAAGATTGATCTCAAAAAATAGTTAAACGATGAGAGTTTTTATTTTAAACGACAATCTAGCATACTATTATTCTTAAATTACACCATATATTTCTCTTATTGTTTGTAGTTGAACCCAAGACCTCCTATCTAAGAAACAAATGTGATTTAAACTATGCCTAATTACCCTTTTTATTTTTTTTATTAACATACTCGAGCACACATAATGCTTATAAAATTCTCCATCTAACTTAGAACCCTTTTATGTTTAGTCTCCTTTTTTCAGTCAGGTTCATGTGGCTGTATCAACTCTTATAAATAAACTTTCTTGATTCAGTGTATCGTGCAAGAATTAACAATAGTATGAATTTTTGATAGATAAATTACAAAAGGGTATATGTTGCCATCATTTTTTTTAAAAAAAAAAAGAAGCACCATAGTCATGTCTACTATACACCCAATCACTTAAAACCAAGATAAAAGATCTTAGAATAAGAAAACACCACTTGAAGTGTCTCACCTATCCAAATAGAACCAAGATTTCTAGATGAGCTATAGCTAATGTATTAGTATATCGAATACATAATTTAATGTAAAATTTTCGTTTATAAAAAGAAAATATTGAATGAATATATGGTAAATTATTGGATTTAGCGTCGAGGTTCTTATCAAAACTTTTCAACCTTAATATTAGACTTCATCAACATGATACAAAAACAATCCAAACTAGACTCTATTCTATCAAAACTAGTGTTGCCCAAGATAATTGAAATTACGGGTGATAAAAGTGTTATAAAACATTCAAGTTCAAGCTAGCCTGTTTGACGTAGGTTTCATTTTGAAATCCTGATCAAATAGGACCGGACCTCAAACCGACAAGCAATCATATAAGAACCAAAGACCACGCCATGAACTTTTGGGGACGACAGTTGAGGTCGCCGGTTCACCGGTCGTGACCCAAAATGTTCATCCCTAACACGAAACAATTAATTTGAGAATCCAGAAAGTGTTACTTCTCGAACGAATTTGCTCTAGCAAAATCCGAATCTTAGTTTCTTTGTTTATTTGGTAAGATTTACCATTTTACCTTGATTTTGACTTTGAAACTTGTGGATGATCAATACAAACTTTTATTCGCATTGACAATTAATAGTTCACCTTAATAAAAATAAACATGCATATGAACAACAATCTTGATCTAGTGACTAAATTACTTTTCATAACAGGTAACAAGCAAAAGAACCATTTCAAAACAAGTAAACAACCATCATCCCATGATTTCAAACAACCCAGACTAACCTCCGATGCACTTATAAATATTAATGCATCCCCTTTTCTTAGGTATATATAATCCTGCACAGTTACTGTCACAAGCGGGAGTGTTCCTATTGTTGGTCACTTTATAAGTAAGATAATTTTGTCCTTGGTCCAAAATCCTTCGATGTTCTTCGGTGTCCATAAGAAACTCTTCATATTCTTCAACGCGTGATGGACACTCGGCTATAGTGCCATTGCACTCATCTTTATACCTCTTTGATGATGATAATGATGAACCTTCACAATGATTGATCATCATGAGGATGATTGAGAGTAATAAGATGAAACAAGTGAAGAAATTGAAGATGCTGTTTGTGTTTTTTGATTTATGATCAGTTGCCATTTTTTTGAAGAAGTTGTTTTAGTTTGATTTGTTGATGGGTTATATAGGAATCTAAGGGTGTGGTGTTTTCACTTGGATGAATTTTGAAGACTATGTTATTAGTATATATACACTGATTGTGTTTTGTACTTTTTCATGTGGCAATCTCCTTTACTTTTTGCACGCACAAATACACAAAAATGGACTGAGATTAAATACAAACATTTTTTTTTAATCATGAAAAAACCTTAGTCTTTTTGAAAATCATGAAAAAGAAAGTGGAGTTTTTTTTTAAAAAGAGTGTAATTTCAAAACTTATTTATCAAACTAGTGTAGTTGAAAAGTGTTTACCAAAACAAGTTTTTTTGAAATTTTCTTGTTTCTCACTCTTATTCTCGTTAGTTCTTTTACAAAAGAGTACTTAAATGTTTTTAAATTCTTTTAGAGATTATTTCTTTATATGTTTTTTAAATTAGATATTTTAATATTTTTTAATTCTTTCAAATGTTTTTAAGAACTATTTTAAAAATTTTGGTATATTGAAATAGAAATCCTTTTATTTTCTTTGACTTTTTTCTAAATCACATTGCTCTATTTTTCTTTAAAAGTAATGTTCTTATGTCGTTAACTTGTTTTGATCGTGGAGTTTATAAATATGTTTTAAAAAATGCACTTTTACAGTAAACACATGTTTACAAAAAAAAATTTTAATGTATTAAAAATCGCCGAAACAAGATCATACAAAAAAAAATTATTCGGTTTAGCCGGTTCAAAAGCGCATATCAAACCAAACCAAACCAACTGGTTTTTCAAATGCAAACATTAACCAAATCGTTAAGCTTTGAACTCGTCAACCGATCAAATGTCTACAACACGGTTCAGTTTGGGTTTTTTTCAATACATTTTGAAAAATACTTTAAAAATATTTTTCTATAAAAATTCCTATTTTCAAGAAAAACTTAAAGACCACAATTAACCATGCTACGTCACGTTTAAATCAAGCTAAAGAATAAAAGGAGAACATTTTACGTAAAAAAGTTTAAAGAAATTTAAAACATTGTGATTTAGAAGAGTTAAAGAAACTAAAAGCATTTTTATTTCAACCATGGAATTACAAAAAAAAAGTTTTTCAAAACAATTTGAAAAAATTAATAAAAATATTTCTGAAAAATACTAGAAGTTTCTATTTAAAAAATCATTTGAAAATAATTTAAAGAAATAATCTCTAAGAGAATTTAAAAACATTTAAAATACTCCTTTGGGGGTCGATGATCATAAAATAATACTAAAAAATAAAATTTCATAGGTGCGGGCGACACCCCTAACTTGAATGTAGGTACGTCTATGTGTGTAACCGAGTTTAAAAAACAATATCTTACCTTAGCTATACGAATTTGTATTACAACTCTTGTGATTGTCCCGTCACACGAAGCCTACAATCATAGGGAAAGTGTCCACTAAGATCTACGAGAATAAAAGTTAATATACCTAACCAAGACCTCGCCTAGATTGATTGAGTTTCTTTCAAATTATTCACATGGCACCCATTCTCCTGGTTAAAATTTAAATCATCGTATTTTTCCTTATTATTTTTTTCTCTCTCTAAAAGTTACAAGGTGATCTACATGAATTCGAAAATTTCCAATAACATAATAATGAAGTTATACTGCTTTATTTTAGACGATATCATATCAAAGCTTTCATTTTTTAAGTGCTATTAAAATAGTCAGTTAGTTCCTGCACTCAAACATGCTGATTAAATTTATTAAAACATAGATTTGGTGGTTATGGTATCTTATAAAAAATAATGTTAGTGGTTTGCTAAAATCTAAATGGAGCACACATTACAAATTAATCCCATTTTTTTTTTCTACCAACCAAATTCTACCAGTCATTAAAATAATACACCTATATCATACTAGTTAGGACATAGCATAAGATATAACAAATTGCAATTATGTGTTGCTACTGTTTTCTTTTTCCAGCCCATACGCTTGTCATGGTGTAAATAGTACTTTTTATTATTTATTTATTTTTCCTCAAATCTCTTGATTTACGATTTCAAAACTGGTTTAGTGCACGTCCAAATCAGTTCCATTCATAAAAACATAAGCATGTATTCTCATTTATTTCACATGGTGAAAACCTTGAACTTTGGAACCCGACCTTTGAATCTATGATTGTGTTCTTAGGTTCAACGTGTTGAATCACTCGTAACCCATGTCTTCTCTAAATGGTGGACTCACCAATTCCACCTCTGTGGCTCTGCTCCCCCCTCTCACGATTTGTTGATTATTGCAACTTTTATGAATGTTTTTTAAAAATAGTGTTTATTATGGAAGTTTAATCACTTAGGAGCTGGAGTGAAAAAAAAAATCATGTTTATAGAGCTATCGCCACTGGTAGTGGCGATGGCTCCATTAATAATGTATTTAGGTTGGTTTTCGGGTAATCAGTGCCATTAATAATAGATTAAGAGCCATCGCCACTACCAATGACAATGGCTTATGCCAACTCACACTCACCGCTCCACCTGTCGTCCTGTCAGCATGTATGCAAAATTGATTATAGAGAGCCATCGCCCTTGGCAGTGACGATGACTTTTAATCTATTATTAATGACCCTGATTAACCGAAACCCACTCAAATCACAAAATCAATGGAGTCATCGCACTACCAGTGGCGATAGCCCTAGAAATAAAAAAAATTTCACTCCAGCCCCCTAAGTGATTAAACTACTATAATAAACACTATTTATAAAAAAAATTCAACTTTTATTTATCATAAAAGGTTGCATTAGGTAGAGTTGCATAATGCAACCTTTTCATTCCTTAATACAACCATTTTCTCAAATGCAACATTTTTTAAGAAATAGTTGCATTATGTAACAAAAAAATTGCATTAAATTTAATGCAACGCCACCTAATGCAACCTTTTATAACAAATAAAAGTTACAATGAACTTATTTTTTAGTAGTAGTACTCCTTTATCAAGAAATCAAATGGTTTCATAGGTGGACGTGGTTGCGAAAGACGTCGAAGCTTGGCGATTGCTGAGGCTAAGGTAACTTTGGTCGTTGCCTTATTTTGACACAAGGAAACCTAAATCTATCCTTTATTTATTTCATTCTTTTGCTCATACTTATCACAGTTAAAGCTAGGAACAAAAAACGTAAAATCATATTTTTATAACATGTTACTTTTCAATTTCAGATAAATATATATATACTCCCCAGTACCCAAGGGAGTTTTGAGATCTCTTACAAAATTTCAAAATGTTTTTGTCAAAAAGAGTTTTTAATAAAGTGTTTGAATAATCTTTTATCATTAGAAAAACCAATAAATCAATAAGTTAAAGTGTTTGGATTAGGTTGTTCACGTAAAAGGGATCGATGAGTTAAGTACAATTGTATTTTCTTTTTCCAAAAAGCCAAAAACAGTTTAAAAAAGTTATGATTTGTGGTTTTGAACAAATTTCTTACTCTTTAGTAAAAAGTTATTTTCAAAAGTTGTTTTAGGTTTCACAAACACTTTTATTAACTTATTTGCTTTTTAGAATAGGCAATAAGTCAACAAGTTGTTTATTACCGCAATCTCAAACACACCCCAATTGGTTGTAGGTTGATATCCTAGAGCGTGCAAGTTATGTTATTTTTAGGTTTCACAAACACTTTTATTTAAATATCAAAGTTCACGTTAAAAAAATGTTAATTTAGTTTATGATGAAAATTAATTAACAAATGACTCAAGAACGATTGATAATCAAAAGACTAACAAAAGAACTCAAATTTCTCTTAATAAAACTCAATTCATTTCAATTGTTTTGAAACTTGATTACAAGTGTTTAAATAGAAAACAAATTTAAACTAGATAAAGATTAAAATTCAAATAAATAAATATAGATAAACTATAATTTAAATCAAGAGATAAATTTGTATCATACTCCTCACCTTAAAAAAAACGTCCTCGAGTTTTGACTTTGGATTGAAGCCACTTGAATCAAAAGAAACATCATATAGTCTCGGGTCTATTGGGTTGTCGGTTCTCCCACCTCTTTCTCAACAAAGCGACAATCATTGGAGGATACCGATCGTGAACTTGGTCTCACTAGTGTATCCATCAGCTTAACCTCTAATTTTGTATTAGTTGCCTAATAATTTTAACTAAATTAATATCGAGGTCTTCAAATCGATTATTCTCCACAAACGTAAAATTCTTATCAAAATTTAGAGCCCACCAATTGGTCCAATTCTATAGTTATTTCTATCTTTATCCATACCATGTTCACGTTGAATATCACCCACATGGAATTTGACACCAACTCTTTATTGATGGTAACATCTTTATTTACCAAACAGTGTTTTGAATTACCCATGCATTTGGATGTGGATGTAACGACCAGGATATCGCATTCGAACAAAAGTTCATGAAACATACGTAAAGGAATTTCAAATCTTTCAATCGCACCACCATCGCCCAAGAATATCATTCTTTGTTCTCGTATTCATCATATAGTGGTGGAAAATCATAGATAAATTTGTCACTAGAAGATACTCTTCATTCACGGTTAACTTTCCCTGGCGGATAAGATGCGGTGCGGTTTCCTTCAATGTCAACGATGAATCAAGATCTTGGACCCGTTTCTTGAGTCGACGAATCTCGTGTTGTAACTTGAGGTCTCGGGCTCATCTTTGGAGTCGTTTAATCTTAAAAACCCATGGGTCATGATCAACTCTACCACTGCCTAATACTACGATTCTGTGAGTAGATGATTGATCTTTACCACGAACCTATGAATACAAAACACTCTTGTTGCCTCTGTCGGTAACTCTACAATCCAGGAAGTACTTATCTTCACACCGAGCCATTTAAGATCCAAAGCTTTAATACTAAACGATGCAAATTATGCAACAAGTGGCTCAAGAATGATTGGTAATCAAAAGATCGACTAACAAATAACTCGAAGTTATCTTAATAAAACCCAATTCAATTCAGTTAATATGAATCCTGACTAGAAGTATATTTAAATATTAAACAATTATAAACTAGATAAAAATTAAAATTCAAATAAATAAATAAAAATAAATTATAATTTAAATAAAGAAATAATCGTATGTCAGTTTAGTTTATTTTAACCAAGTCCAACGTCATACTAAATTAGCTGTCATGTGGAAGAATATGTAAAAAAATAAAATAACGGTGACATCTTCTCCGGTAGCTAAATTCCCTCATGAGATATAATAACAGCATTCATAGTTGTTGTTCTAGTTTTAACTATGTAAGGGTAAGGGGAGTACCTTTCGGCAACTCCTTCGGGTATGAGTTAACCGAGCGGCTACCCACCGCCACCTTTGCGGCTATGCTTCGGCAATGGCATACTCTCGCCGAAGCGGCAAACTTTCGCCGAAGCCGCAAAGATGAAACGTGTTTGATTGGGTGGTACCATTTGCTTAAAAAGTGGTACAAAGTGGGAGGGTAGTGGGAGGGTACCATTGCCACTACTTTAGGGTACTTTTCAGGGTAATTGCAGGGTTTGATGTGGCATAGTGTGATTGGGTATTTTTCAGGGTAGTTTTGCTTAATATCAAACCACTCTTTCCACCCTTAGAACTTACAAGAAATTCACATTTCCATCTAAAAATATTTTTTCATGAACTTTTCACGAGAGATGTCTTTTATCCATAATCCTCAAGGACCTTCGAGCTATTAAGATTTTTGTCACCGACGACGACGTCACTCCTTTCAAATACTTATATTGCTTTTTCTTTTTATTAAAACATTTTAAATTAATTTTTACTTTTAAAAACATTAACTTTATTAAAATTTAAACATTACATGTTAAAATTAGAACATTTCATAATAATGCATCGGTGGAACTTGATCTTATAGAGTTAACGCGTATGCCTTGGTGGAATTGTGTCTTGTGCATTTGATAATAATGCATCGGTGGAACTTGATTTTACATGTTCAATGAAAGCCGTCTTCTCTTGAACTAGACTTGCCACCTGGTTATTTAAAGCTTATTTTGGTTGCACCAACCCATGAGTTTTTATTTTATGGAGTGGAATTATTTTGGGTTGTCTAAGATTGTAAAATAGTTTTTTTTTTTTTTTTGTATGTGTAAAAACGATGAAAGATTAAGTTGTTTAAATAGGAATTTTCTGTTTCATTTAGCAAATGGCTAGTCCACTCACCTCATTCATTGCCTCTTACAACTATCTCCTCGTTCAAACGGCTAGATCCACTGTGGGTAGCAGTACTCGTGAGCATAACTCATTGACTTTAACCGCGTGGGTAGCAGCAGTGTCCATGCTAACCCGCACAAACCCACGACCTTATTCCCACATACGCCCCCTCCCCCTTACAACCAGTCCGTTTTGGCGGGGTTTGAACTCCTACATCAAAGAGAGAAACATCTAACATCTTGTATCTTTGTCATTTGAACCTAAGCTCCACCCTATCTAACTATCTAATCCTACCATAAACTTTTATTATTTCCGCGAAACACCCAAAATTACAGGAAATTCACACTCCCATCTAATCTGACCAAGTGTTCATCAAAACATGCCTTTAGCAAAATTTAAACCCTTAATCTTTAGGATTGAATGCTGGCCTGAGATGAATAAATAGTCAGTAATTGGAGTTAGAGCCATTTTTCTTTTGGTCTATTTTGCCATTACTTCTCGTAACTGGAAGTAAAAAAATTGAATCTTTAGTAGTTAGAACCTCATATAGATCCAATTGTTACAACAATTATAAGAAAATATATTCTTCTCGGGATGCATTGATATTCCTTGTTCTACTTGAACACTACACAAATGAAACTAGTAGCAAATAACCAATTACACAAATTCAAAACCTGTTTTCTTTATCAATTCTCACACACTAAAAGTAGGGGTAAGAATTTATAACACAACACAAACTAACATAAATGTATGGGTTGGGTTTAGTCTAAACGAGTTCATGTCAGTGTCAATTCAAATTTGCCAATATGCTTAGCTAAATAGGTTGTGTTTGCGTCGCATGGTTAACCTCTCTACATTAGTTAGGTATTTTATGACAAAACTTTAGATGTAAGAGAAATGAGCATTAAGTTTCATATTCATATGTACATTTTACACACATCATATTTTCAGTTGTAAATTTATAATTTAAGAGTATCAATATGTAACCAAACAAAATAAAAATAAAACATCAGATTAAATAGGTCGTGTTTATGTACACTAACGAAAACCAGCGTTTTGTTTCATTTTATGTGTTTGACATGACTTTCGAGTTCAAATCGTGTTCGAGTATGTGTTAGATATTCAACTCGAGTAGCCAACCAACAAACACGACTTATATCTAACAAATCAAATCAACATAGAAAAGTTTTAGAAAAACATAGTATTCAATTAACAAAAATGCATGAAATCTAAGGCATGAGTGCACAAGGATCACTAGTTACCTCCCCACTTACACATGGAGTAACAGTGAAGGCACGTATATTGGTTTTTACTACTTCAAAAAGTGAATGTCACATGTGATGGCTAAAAAGAATGTCTACTTTAACCCACGAGTGTTGGTTCTATTAGCTTTGGCTACAACAATGTTAACCACGGGTCATTAAAAGTGCCTCATGTGCAATCCTGTTAGTCCCCACCACCACCACACAAAAAGGACATTTGGGGAATATATTTTAGGGTTATTTGGGCCAAACATCATCTTATCACTTGGGATCATGTTTATTTGGGTTGAAATAAAGAAAAGTTCATTCTTGATCATTCAATTATGGGACATAATGATAATTTGATTTTTTAGTATCTATGAGTTTCTTTTATTTAAATGGTCACATGCTAATGGACATATTCATAAGTTGGGAAATTTTTTTTAGAAAAAGATAATGTATTTTAAGCCCCCAATATATGCATGTAACATTTTTTATAGGATATAATAATCTTTAATTAATATATTAAAATAATATTGTTTGTTTTTAGTTCTAGTTGACAAGGGAATGTGTTAACTTTATACCACAAGATGTGTCCCCATGTGATCCCTAGAAAAGGAGTATAACATATATTCCCATTATATTCCTTTATTAAGTCTTAAGGAAAAAATTCATGCATCACTTGTAAAGTATTATAGTCTTTTTGAATCTGTAAACTAATTGATCCAAATGAATATATACCAACAGTTATACCTATAAAATAGATATTCGTTAGAGGTTTACGAGTGGTTTGACGATAACGAATTTTGATGTGCAAGTTTTATAAGGTGTGACTTCAAACTTTGCAAGTTTAAAGCATTGTTGTAATAATTTTGACGCACCATTTATAACCGGTGCATTAGTTCCCATTACAAAGATGTGTCAAAAATAAAAAATAAATAAAAAAAACACTTCTATACGTGTGTATTAATCCAAACTATTTGTAAATAAAACAATCAAGAAAAGATTAAAACACGCTCGTATCTTTAACCAAATAAATCCACTATAAAACTAATGATATATGTTATATTAGCTTATAACCCGTGTGTTACACGGGTGTCACATATCAAATACATATTAAACAAAGTCCGATAATAAAAATTTAAATTAAGCAAAAAAATGTTCACAAACCTTAGTAAAATATTAAACAAAAAAAATCACAATGTATATAACAAATTACAAATCCGTAAAAACTTCTAATGTGACGCCTCAAACTCAATGGGCACGCCACGTCATCGGATTTACACAAAGCACAAAGGTTTAAACAGAAATTACACAGCAGCGAAAATAAAACTCAAATATATATATATTAAACTCAAGTACTTTATTACAACATTTAAGTTTCAGAGTTACATCATTTACTAACAACTGTCAACATTCTAACTATGTCCCATTGATGCCTCTAAACCGTACGTTACTTGCTTCCTGAAGCTTCTCCTGCATCTGATATGCATACTTAAAAACGTCAGCGTAAGCTGGTGAGTTCTAAGTTTACAGTTTATTTATCTCTTTCGAGACGTTTACCAATATCCCATACAATATATTATATAATATACTATTCAACCAACCTGACCTTATTCATTTCATATGTAAAATACTTTAATAAGCAATTAGTCGTTCCAATGTAACTTTCTACAAGAACCGTTTAGTTTAGGGACGAGCTGATCCCTCTC
>WOUH02000012.1:2430030-2467345 GCA_009936405.2 Stevia rebaudiana
TCATTGTACCAGTCGATCCTTTAGAGATCGAGTGCAATATTATTAATCATTCTTCATCTTGTTCGTGTTTAATCTTAGTGTGTTCGTTTGTTTTCCGCGCAAACGAATTATTTACTTGATATCACGCTGTTAGAAACTGATTCGGGACTAACACCATTTAAACGATCGGACGGACCAAAATCTATCCTACGTTATGTACGAAAATACATATATGTATTTTAACCGCTCCTTATATATATATACATAATTCGCGATGTAAGCATGTCGGCACCACAAAAGTATACTTTCAATCTATAAATACATTATAAGAATTCCATTAATGTGGTTTTGGCCCTAGGTCTATTCCGATTCACATCCATGCTCACACCATCTTCCAAAAATCCCTTCATATCGTAGATACTTATCAAAGTTTGCAATGTACCAAACTAATCGGCATCTATCACTAACCTAACCTAAATCATCACCGAACCCCCTTCTCAAACCAAGTTTTAGCCACCAAACATATTTTCTTTGTCGTTGTTCATCTATCCCTCCTTCTCATAGTAGTAAACACAACCATAAAAATTCCCTTTGCGCTCCAAAACCGTTGCATGATCCTTAAATGGTCTTTACCTTAAGTACGTGCATTCTCAATTGAATTGAATAGCATGGAAGTGATGGAAACGTAAACATTTACCAATTACCATGATTAGATCCAAAAATACATATATTAATAAAAACAATTAACCGACAATGAACCGATTATATACAAGTTTTAACTATATTATTAGACAAGAAACACAGATAAAATTAGAATAAAGTAATAAAAAGCTACTTGCATTAGCGAACAATGTTTCTTTAAATGAAAATTTCCACAAACTTTATTGGTGTAATATTATATCGAAGAAAAAAAAAAGTTGAGGGGCCGAGGCTAGTTATACACATAACCCTCCTTCCTCCACATGGTCATATCATGGATGCTTATAATTATGATCATAGAGGTGGACCACACCATAGTACCATACCATACATCTTCATAAATAATATTTGATAATACAGTAATTAAATATTTAATGAAAAACTCTGACAACTATAAACCTAGTATTTATTTGATTGAAATTTAGCCGTAAAATAAGAGATCAAGTTATGTTTTAAAAATTTATCTAGATGAATAATCTAATTATTTGAAATTCTTTTAGGAAACAACATAAGATTTCTTATAACTACATAAAGAACACTACACGTTACAGAAGATGTTATATTCTCAAAATGGCCAACATTATTTTTGTTCGGCAAATAATTATTTTCAATTGTACAAATGAGTAATTTACGTAACGTTGCTAAACACAATTTCTTTTGACACAAAATATAATTTAAAGTTGGCTACAGTAAAACCACTATAATTTAATGCTCGATAAATTAATAATCTCGATAAAATTAATAATTTTTATGGTCCCAGCTTGGGACCAGTACAAAATTGGACTTCAATCGATAAAAAAATAAGATAATATTTTTTTTTAAATCCCAATGTAAATATATTGGTTCCAGCAAAACTATAAACTTATAATTACTAAAATATTCCAAAATTCTAGGATTGTCTAGTAAAAAATGAATCTATAGTCACTTGTTTTTTTAAACTTCAAATCTATATAAAGTTCATCTTTAAATCTCTCCATTACACCTAAGAGTTGAGGCACTCTATTATCGTATTGCAACCAAAAGGTTGTGAAGAGTTGTATTCTTGTAAGCCAACTTCTTAAATTAATAATTTATTAACTTATCGATATAATAATATCTCACAAAAATATCTCGATCCTAACATTATTAATTTATATAGGTTTTAATGTATATATATTTTAGATGAATTAATGAGTGTGTCTAATAATTGAGACCAGTTCACAAAATTTGAAAGAGAAAAATACTATAAATTTAGCAACATATAATTCCAACAATTGTGGAATTGATGTTTTTTTGGTTAATAATAATTGTTTACATGGTTCGTCTCTCATCTATTAAGATTAACGGTAATACACCGAACATGACACGTGATCTTTTTAAAGTTGTTTCAGTGTTTCACAGTTACTAATGCCACCGGAGAATGAACAACATTGTAAGAAATAAGAGGGTGTTGAGGTGGGTAGTGATAGCAGGTGTATCTCAGTCAAATGTTAGGTTCAAGACTTGTTCAAGCAAGGATTAATTAAACTTAAAATTTGTTTAGGAAGTTGTTAACAAATATAAGAAACAAGAATGACCATTTGGGTATTAACGACATGCACCAAGGAGATCGCATAACATGTATATTTTAGTATCTTATATTTGACTAAATAATTATTACTATTGTTTGAAAAATCAGACTCTACTAGCCTGTTAAATAAGTTAAGCTGAAACTCCGTCAAGTGTCTTAGTTTGATTACGATTTAATTAGCTGTACACAAATGGCACAAGTATAATTACCACACTTGAAACGGAAATTCTAAAATTGACTTTAAAAATAACATGCTTAAGTACAACTTATACTATGTGTAATAGTTTTCTAGTTAAATTAACATGTAGATTTTACATAAGAAATAACTATTTAACTAAACCTTCATGTTATTTAGGTGTAATGATTTTAACTAAATATTAATTTTTTGTATTGAATGAAAATAGTAAATTGAAAATGGATTAATAAGCGCAGTAAATGTAAATTGTGTTGGACTCTTGTTAAGTGTTTGGCTATAAATCAATAGCGCCTATTAAATAACGATCACGTAATGTTTTAACGCCCCAATATTTCTTTTTGGAGCTCATGAGAAGCTTTATTACGTCCAGTCTTATAACAATTTTTACTTCAAAAAATTCAAATTTCAATTTATATTAACGACCATTATTACTTTGTTAAACTTAGTTTATTATTTTTTTTAACGGTATTTTTGTCACGTCTATCCCTCACTTTCACGTCTTGTAAGCAAGGTCGACTACTCAACCTTCGTGAGAATCCATGACGACACCAGATGCGCAACGTGTAATGGGTAAACTTTCGTCTCTTTTCAGATTCAAACCCAAGTTAAATCTGACCCCCACGGACAGGTTCAAACCACCGGCCTTCACATTGGAAAATAAAAGCTCATACCGTTGAGCTAAGTTTTTAGTACAGTTATATTATATTTGATTATTATGTAATAATCATTACCACTATTAGAATGTGGGTATTAAGGTGATTGATGGTGAACCGGGTATAAAACCGGGTATAACCCGAAAAACAGTTTCTTGGTGGTTTAATTCCCGGAAAAGTTAACTTCCATCAAGCAGTTTGCCAAAACTATATATGCTGAACAATGTACCAATATGATTACCAGATCATTTTACTAATTTTTATCCCTTTTTACGATTACTACACTAAATGTCTCGATCGATTATCAATTCTACGTTCCTCATATTCAATAAGAATCTACATATTATTTTTTAACCTTCTATAAGACCATCCATAGTGGTGGAAATGGAGGGGCATGGTAGGTGATGTGGCAGCACGGGCGTGGGGGGTGGTTTGATGAATTTTTTTTTTTAATTTATCAACCAATCAAAATATACCACATCACCCTCCTACTGTTTATCTATCGCTTTCACCCCACTCACCCATTACAACCTTAAACCATCATCAGGTTATAACACTCTATCTCCCTACATATCACTGACGTGTCATCACTCACACTTCACCCATTACGCATAGTCTAATACGTTAGTTAGTATGCTTAGTTCTGATGTCGCATGTAAACATATATGATATCAAGAATTATTTTCACATATGGTCCTTGTGGTCTGTATTGACTTCAATTTTGATCCCTAGGATTAAAAATTACATGTTTGATCCAATACTTTGCACATTTGTAACACTCTTGGTCCAATAGTTTACATGTTTGTAGCACTTTTTTCCAATAGTTTGCACATTCTAACACTTTTGGTCTCTATCCATAAACAAGAAATTTTACACCGTGGGGACCAAATATCTTACAAACATACAAACTATTGGACTAAACTTATAATTTTTCAGTCGTAAGGATCAAACTAAAAATTATGCAACATAATTATTTTTAATATCAATTTAAGTAAAATCATACAAGTATAAGCTACACTATCATACCCATATCGAGTGAGCTTTTTATAGTTAATTTTATATCACGTCTACATGTCTTGAATGTTTATATTATGCTTTCAGATTCAATTTTTTCTAGCATTCATCCTTAAATTTTGCTAACTTGGTTATATACTACCCTAAGTTCAAATAACTAGCAAGTCACCGAACTTCTTTTTGAAAGTAGAAGACATTATTACTCTAGCACAACTACACCAAAATGCATTTTAGCGTTTTACCATCGATAAACTAAATTAAATATCCACACAAAAAAAATCAACGTTTCCAAGTCCGTTTTCATAATTTGGTAATTCTTTTTATGACTGCATAAAAAAAGAGAAAAAATGCTTTCATGAACTTGCACATCTATGGGCTTTTCATAGTAGTTTGGGCCATGAGTCGAAGGTTAATTATTTTACTTGGAGGCCCAACTGTTAGTTTCTGTGATAATTATATCTTTCATAATTGATATATGACTCGTTCATATTTATCGTTTTTGAATTGAAAATCCTTTTAACTTTTTATTCGGTTCAAGGGTTGATCTTAAACTAGAATCAACCCGTGAAGGATAACCCGTATAGATATCTATCCCATTACAAAAACAGCTTTTAATCAACCGTTTCTTTGTCTATAAATTTTGTGGTGAACAAAAAAAAAAATCAGTTACACTAAAACGAGCTCGTTTAACTATGAATTAGTTACAAGCAATAAGTCAGTCACCATGAGCATGTACCCTCACAACATCCAAAATTAAACCCTCACAAATCGGGCATTTACCGCTGCTACATTGTAACTCTAAACCGCAATCATAACACGTGCACATATGCCCACATCTGTAACAAAAACACCGATCTTCATAAACGCAAAATTTTTAATGAATAATAAATAAATATAAATAACTTATACCTATACATAAATGAGTCCGCTTGCGTTGCATAACAAACACAACAGTTGCGGGTCGGGTTGACTTGCTCGCTTCTGTTATTTTGAGCTGTAAAAAGAAAATGTGACACGTTAGCGCGCAACATATACATTTTGTGTTGAAAATACTTTTTTTATATGGAAAAATAATGGATTAATTAAGTTGGCTTACTTGATTGGTGTTGGTTATTGACCTGCATGTTGACACAACTGGTTACTAGTTTCTTTAATTCAATGACTTCTTGATGAATTTGTTGAACATATCCTCTCAAATCATATATGACTTCCATCTCCTGTTACAAAATATTAAAAAATATTTAACAACATTTCATTCAACTTTAGTGTATAGAAATTGATTATGGTTGGTTAAAAAGAGCTTACAATGGAAGGATGATTAATGAATGATGATTGTGGATTAGTGTTGTTGTTTTGCAAGTAAACATTGGGCCAAACAGATGGAGACTGAGAAGAAGATGCCATTTGATTATTATCATAAATGTCATTAGGTTGATGATGATCATGATCATGATCATGATGATTCCATGATCTTTGTTCTTGAGCTGGTGATTGTGTTGGTGTGGATGAACATGCGGTTTCATCAATAAACACATCTTCTTTTCTTGATTCGGTTATTGGAACGCCTTGTGCTCGACTCACCATTAATTGGTCTATTATGTTTCTTTGATCACTTGAAAGAAAACCAGAAACACTTTTGCTGCAAAAATAAAACATAACAATAATATTATATTTATATTGTTTAATGTTTAATTATCTAGTAAGGCTGAAAGTTATATTACCTTTGTAAAAGTTGTTGAATGTCTTGATTGTAAGAATTACGATGAAGCATCTCTTGATACCTTTTCTCCCTCATATATTCCCAATCACTTCGCGGGCGCGCAATGTCATTAATCCAGTTATAATCACAATTATAGTTATAATAATCCTCTTCTTCATCTTCATCCCAATCACTTTGTGTTTGAGAAAATTCATTGATCCATTGATGACAATTTTCTAGCCCCATGTTACTTTGTATTGGAATACAATCAACTAACGTTTTTTCGTCAATCACGCTTGATTGATGGGAGGCGGTTGCTGATATTAGTTCTTGGTTGTTGGTGGTTGTGGTGGCAAGAGTGGTGGTAGTCGCCTCTTTGACCGGACGGCGGTCAACAGAATATTCAGGACTGGTGTTACTCTTCTTCATCACTTCACCATTGTTAGTTACTTTTCTTGGTGTAGTTGAGTCTTGTTTCACTCCTGTGCTAAATTTATCCCTACATACCATGTGATATTTAGAGTCAATGAAAGATTTATGTTTAATATTTATTTATGTGAATATGTTAGAAACCTATGTGTTATGCTTGCTGAATAAAAAGAAAGTTAAATAATTACGTAGGTTGAAGAGACAAAAAGTTGAATACGTAATGAAAATTATGAATTATGTTTTAAGTAATAAAGATATGATATGGAAAATAAAAAAAGCAGGAAAAGAAATTTTGAGAGTTAATATTATAACACGTGACAACTTGAGTTACTTATTATTTTATTTTTTAGATGTAGATATGTTTCTAGTTTCATAGTTTGTCTTATTTACTTCAAGTAACAACTACGAATTTACAAGTTTATGTTTATTATAGGTTACACGAGGCATAAATTGATCAAACATGTTAGGTTGACCTTATTACATATATGTTTTTGTTCTAAGTTCAAACACGTTGATATGTCGACTTGTTCAACTAAACGTGTTAAACTGATCAACCAAGTGTAACTAAACATATTAAACATGTTAGTATATGATGTTCATAGATAAACATCTTACCATAAGCTTTTCATTGTTTTTGAAACACTACTCTTATTGCTTTTGGTTTGTTTCGGGTTTTCGATCCCAATCCTTATTAATCTCACACGAAGCATCGCCTGCAAACAAACAGACACAAATATCAAACTATATTCATAATCTTCAACCGAAATACTGATCATAAGAAAGCAAAAGAATATATAATCACTTTAATCCGGCCTCGGTTTGGAAATTTGGAAACTGTTTTTCTCTGAGTTAAGCTATCAAGCTCGCGCCTTTTATCTTGTTCGACCATATTAAGAAAATCTAGAAACGCTTGACGACCTCGTATCAAACGAGGTTTTCCTATGACAGAAGAAAAAGGTTTGTTGTCTCCTACACCAACTGCTTTCAAATCATTCGTACCCCGCGAAGAAACAGGAACCGAGGGGTCGAATTTACAATACTTTGAATCAACCAACGATTCATAAGTTGTATGATTATCATTGTTATTGTTGGTACACGATGAAGGTTTCGATTTTCGATTTGGGTTCTTATTTACTTCTGCATCCTTCCATCTTCGTAGGAGAGTCGAAACCCCACCTAAACTATCGGTTTCCACCGAGCATTCTGATACGGATGAAGAAATGTGCCCGTGAGATGTGAAAGATTCTGGTTTTTTGTTCAAAATCGTCGTGTTTTGGGTCTGTTGGTTGCTTGATTTCTTATGGTGGTTGTTGCCGTTGGTTTCCTTCGTTTTATTTTCATTATTTGCAATTGAGGTTGAGGGTAACCATGAAAGATCTGGACTGATTTCTGGTTTTTTAGAACGATTTGAATTGTTGGATGTCAAGACAGGTGTGGAATTGTTGTTTTTGGAATTAGAAAGTCGTGAATCATGATTTTGGTTGTTGTTTTTGACAATTGGGATAGATGGAAGCCATGAATCATCTGAATCCTGATTTGAATTATCATATTTGGTGTCGTTGTGATTGGGAAGCCATGAATCATCGGAATCCGTTTGTGGGTGTTGAAGATTGGAATAATTTGATTCGTAGGTATCGTTGTAATTAGGAAGCCATGACAAATCGACATTGTTTTGGGGTTTGGGATTTGCAGATTCAGAAGACGGAAGCCATGAATTCTCTGAATGAAGATGAGGTTTGTACGAAGCAAGTTTTGCAGGTGAAGACGCCATGAAATTAGAAAAACCCCATGAAATGAGATTTGAATTGGTGAAACTGATAACCCAATTCAGGATTGATAAATCAAATGCTTAAAATCATAAGACTGAATCTGAAAATCTGCTAAAAAACATGAATTTGATCAATTAGCGATCTATATTTGGAAGAAGAAAGATGTAAGGATGAAGGTGTTGATGAAATGGAAAGCTGTTGAGGTGGTGGGGGAAAAGAGGAGGGAAGGTGAAA
Source organism: Stevia rebaudiana (assembly GCA_009936405.2). NCBI lineage: Eukaryota > Viridiplantae > Streptophyta > Magnoliopsida > Asterales > Asteraceae > Stevia > Stevia rebaudiana. The sequence goes on from WOUH02000012.1 coordinate 2,438,252, forward strand.
TTGAATTGAAATTTTGGAGAAGAGAAAGAGATGGCCGTTATGAATGTAGGGAAATGGTGTTAATTTGGGAAAACAATAATATAACATTAATGATAATTTGACCACGATACAAATGGTAATTCATGACCTTCGTGAAGTTATACAAAGTTCTTGCTAGCAGGGTGTAAACAAAAAATAAAAATAAAAAATCGTTTAAAACTAAAAACTGAACTCTATCCGTAATCGAAAAACCAAATCGAATTATGTATTTGGATTTTGGTTCGGTTTTTAACCAAAACTTAATTCCAAATTCGGTTTTCGGTTCCATAATTGTTTTCAATTCGAGTTGTTTGGTTATTTGATTTTTTTTTTTGAACGAAGGTTAGTAGTTATTATGTTAGTATCACCAAATTAATATTAAATTCCTCTCTGCCTGGATTTGAACCAAGACCTCCAAAAGAAGCAAAGCTTCGGTTATTCGATAAAACCGCATTTATAATAAATAATTTTCTATTATTGTTAATGTATAAACAAAAGCTATTTGGACGAATTCGGCTTAACCGAAAAGCGAACCGAATTGAATTCGGTTTAATTGGTTTGATTGAACATTTTTCGAATTTGGTTCAGTTCGGTTTCCGGTAATGACAAGAAAAACTTCAAAACTTAACAACCCAAAACCAAACCGATTAACGCCCCTTGTGGAGCCCCGAATCTCGAGGATACGTCACGTCATCAGACTTACTTATAAGTACAATGGGCCCCGACTCTTGCGGATACGGCATATCATTATATTTACTAATAAATACAATGGTTAATCAGAGATAACAATAACCGCAAAATCAAAAGACCTTTATTATAACCAACGTGCTAATACATTATTGTTTTATAGTACATCGTACGATAAGTAACTGCCAAACTATCTATTGATGTGAAACATTCTTTGGAATTATCTGTAAAAGACGCAAGTTATATTTGTAAAAGCAAAGAAATGTGTAATTTACTCTTTTTTCAGACTAGTTGTAATACCCGCTTGAGATTGATGAAAAAGTGATGTCTTTTAAGTGTCACATGGATTAGTAAATGTGAGCAAAACATAAAAAATTAGTTGAAAGTTCAAAGTTAAAAATCAAACAAAACAAGTTTAAACGTTTAACTACCTTGGCTCAGGAGTTGTGCTCAAGATAGAAAAGGGTATTCGGCCAAAGCTAAATTGAGTATATAAGACTATGTGGTATACCGGGTAGGAGTGGGGCTGGGGTGGCATGCCATGTAGGAGATAGAATGGGTAAAGTAGGTGAGTAGAAGGGTGGAAATGCATGGGGCTTGAGTGGGGCTTGAGTGGGTAAAAAGTACGTGTTGATGTGATGTTTTGTGATTGGTAGGATGGCGATGTGTAATATTGTGATTGGTTAGAAATAAAAAATAAAAAAAAATCAAACATTGAAAAACGCCATTGCTGGAGTCACGGCGTGGTTAAAAACGCCCCAAAAATTGAAGGCGGGGCGGTGTTGGACGTTTTTGGGGGCCAAAACGCTTCACTCACCTGCCTACCACATAGTCTAAGAGCATTCACAGCAGCTTCCCCATAATTATGTGAGAGAGACATGCATAATTTAGTGTGTGGTTGAGAGTGGTTGTGAGTAGAGGAGAGAAATATTTGGGGTTTTGTTTGTTTTTCCCCAAAATTTAGGAAAAAATATGAAGATGAGGATTTTGGTGTATGAGAGAGAAAATGTAATGATGTTAATTTAATAGTTTTTTAAAGTGGTTGTGAGAGAGAGAAAGATATAATGATAAAGGTATGAAAAAATCTTATTTAATTAGAAAAGGTACAAATGGGGATGGGGAAGCTACTGTGAATCCTCTAAGAGCATTCACATAGCATCTCTATCTTTATCTTCATAATTCACAAAAAATCACTACTTTTTCTCTCTCATATTCAATTAAATAATAATACTTTTTACCATTTCACTACTTTTTCTCTCTCTTATTCAATTATAAGGTCTTGTTTAACACTTAATCATTCAGAAGTTGTCAAAAACCCGTTTTTACACCCCCTCCCCTGCGCACGGGCAGGTCATGAAGTAAAACAATACAAAGACATTCAATACTCTTCACCAAGTGTCTACATATAAACACATCAATTTTCCTATCCCACACCAATGTGGGACAAGGGAAACAAGCTCTTTCACACTCTTATTTTCACACATGAAATCTAACATGTTCTTGTTGAAAATTTGGCTATTTTTATTGAATACAAAACACAATTTATGGTTATTTTTATCATTCAGCAGAGTCAGTTCAGTCAGCTTCTAACTCAGTCAGATCATACACAATCAGCGAAATCAAACAGCCCCTTAACAGTTTCAATCCACCAAGTTCCTCTAACGTTTCAAATTTTCATAGTTTCATGCTTAATTTAAGTAAACTTCAAATAATATTTGAAGTTCTAATGAAAAACATTGATTTAAGAAAAAACGTATTTTTTAATGTTTTAGTGTTTTTCATACAATGATAATATTTATGTGTATCGTTTTAGCAATTCTTTTTAGTTCGTTTTATTCATTTGAAATATATTTATAATTGTCAATAATAATAGTTTAAGCTCTTCTTTTTAGTTTTTTTAATTTATTCGACAATAAATTTAAGTGTTAAAAATTGCTTTCTGTTTTTTCTAAAAAATAAAACACATAAACAAATTCACATGTAAATTGAAAAATATAATTTATAACACTTATAATATTAAGTATAGTAATTAAAATAATATAATAAAACAAAGAATCCTAAAGTATTATCTACTTTATGACTAGTTACAATAATAAATATAATAATTACAAATGTTTTTACAAACTCATGTAATACACGAGGACAATAATAAGTATAATGTTACTCATCGACATAGCCTTGCTCAAAATTTTTGAGTTTGCTTGTCGTAATTTTGGTGCCTTGTGGAAAATTGAACATGCTCCTAGAAAACTTTCCCAACCACACGTAATGTTATCAGAATAACAGAAATTATTTTAGTTTTTCCATCACTTTGTACAAAATATAGAATGACATCGTTTGCAATGGATGGTATTGTAAAAATGATATATAAAAAAACTATTTTTTGTATACTTTCATGCATACCAACTTATACATTATAATTGAATATATTTTTACATTATCAATATTAACACAGTTAATTAATTTAAAGAGCAACATTATGATATTATTGCTAGTAATCATCAACAAAAAACCATAAATGAAGAAAAGAAAAGTCATATTGATGATTAAATGTTATTTATTAATTGTTTTGGGTACGAAGATAATAGTTACAAAAGAAGGGAGTCATCTTGAGGTGTATGAAAGCAACAGTAGGAAGAGAGAGAGTACCCTTTAGAATTATGGATGAGGGACCAAATTACTTACATATGCTTCTCTATCTTCTTCCTCTCTTATTTGATACATGCACCTAGCCAAGGACCACTTCTGCTTTTTATTTTCCTTTCCACAGAGATTTGCATGCACCTTCTTCAACTCTCTCTCTCTCTCTCTCTCTCTCTACATATATATATGTATATATGTGTGTGTGTGTTTGTAATAACTTTAAATTTACTGTCTGGTGCAAGTAGTAAATAATGATAAAGTTCGACACCACAAGTTATAGATGTTTATAGATGTCTTTAATTACATGGTGTATAAGTGTGTTAATGTATGACAGGGTATATATAAACGAGTAAAGGTATATATACTAAGAGCTAGAAAGAAAAAGTAAACAAAAGAAGTTGATTTTCGCATCATATATTTGACCTTATCTAATGATTAGAAGCTGCAAGATGGTTTTTGTGTGTGGCCTCCATCAATTTGTTAGAAGAAACAATCTATGACCGAATCTTAAGAGTCGTACATGACTTCTCTACGAGGAAATAGCACAAATACTTGCCAGACAGCCATTTATAATTTTTTTTTTTTGAACAACAACTGAGACGCCTTGAGGTCGCCCCTCGCTAGGATAGTTGGCAACGTACCTGGTACCCAGGAACGCCCCAGCTCTGAAACACCCCAGAAGGAAACCTGCTTTGCAGAAAACCCTGTGACCTTCCTCAGCCCTGTTTTTTGCCTTTGAAGGGTTTTGAACCCATAACCTCTCACTTAAGAAGTACATGTGGTACCACCATGGCAATGCCCCTTTGGTCATTTAAAATTATTTACTTTGTGAAATGAAGCCTTTAGAGAATTGGATTTTATGTGTTCTGAGGATAGCCCATGATTGTTTTTAGAATTATATATGTAATTTTAAAGTTACTAACATCTTTTGAGAAAAACCAAGATACCTTATATCATAGATGATTATAATATATATGAAATCTTTATATATGCTAGTAACGTGCTTCGATCATAAAAAACAACCCACAAAAGTTTTATCAGTGGCTGGGGTCTATAATCTTAAGGTTATTTCAAGATAATTGCCTAGTATTTAGATTCGATAACGGCTTGCCAATTGAACATATGCTTTACGCACTTAAGAAATCTTATTCTAGGAGAGGTTGTATATATGGACTTAGTTATCATGTTGCACACCGCAGTGGCAGAACTTGATAATTTTGTCATGGGTGGCCAAGAACATATATGTAGAATTTTAAGAAATTTCATGAGTGGCCGACCTATAAATATAAAAAAAAATTCGGTCGAAATCGCGAAATTTACACTACGGACGAAAAAATCAGTGATGGCCCGAGCCACCACTGGCCCCTTGAATGCTACGCCCCTGGCACATCGTAACTTAAGGAGGAGGGAATGGAGTCGGGGAGACAAGGTGAGGTTGCAGTGAAATCTAACTCTAATAGATAATTCCAAATAATGTTATATGACAACAACATAATTTATAAATAAAAATTACTTTATCATAAATTATAAAATACATTTTAATTTTAAAATCATTTAAATGTGTTATTATCTAATCAATAATTTCTTTTATATTAAAAATAGTAAACTACACATTTTATCCTTGAGGTTTTCAATACTTAATAGTTTAAATTTATTGTTAACGGAAACCGTTTCTAACGTTTTAAGTCTTAACAATTTTCATCCTTAGCGTGTCAAGTCTTAAAATTTTTTATCCAAACATTTTAAGTCTTAACACTTTTCGTCATTAGCGTTTCAAGTCTTAACAGTTTTCTATTAAGGGTTCAATGACGAAAAATTTTAAGACTTTAAACGTTAGCTACGAAAATTGTTAACGCTTGCAAATCTCTGAGACAAAATACGCACTTTACTTTATTTAAATTTTAAATTTTGTTTTTAATTCGTATAACTACCAACCAAATTTAAAGAATTTATAGATACAAAAATTCTAATGAATAATTTCAAAACTCTAAATCATTATTTATTAATAAAAATTTTAAGTGCTAATTATGTTATGCAGTGTAATACACGGGTTTTAAGTTATTAAATAATATAAGATGTGTATATATATTAAAATATAAAATATGACGTTTAAGAAATTAAGCATTTTATAGAAGAGCTATTTATTTAATTAATTAAAACGTGTTTTACTAAATAATAATTGTAAAAGTAACAAAATAAAAAAACAAATGAAAATACAAACAATGCTTTTAATAACCTTATTATTTAAATTTTGTTTTTAGATATACGAATAAATTTTGTTAATATATCTATCTCTAATAAATGAGTAACAATAATGTCACGTGTCAACACCACACTTATTAAATTATTTATATATTTTTATCTTATCTTTAATTTTAAAATAGATTTAATCAATTAAATTCATTATTATCTAATTGAGTATTTATCTTATATATTTAAAAGATTAAATTACACTTTTCCTACCCAGGGGTTTGCAATGTTTAACAGTTTCAATCCGCCCTTAACATAAATCGTCCATAATGTTTCAAGTCTTAAGAATTTTTTTCCGTAACGTTTCAAGCCTTAAAAAATTATGTTTCTAACATTTCAAGTTTTAAAAGTTTTCATCCCTAACGTTTCAAATCTTAATAGTTTTTCGTTAGTAGTTTAAGGACAAAAAAGTTAAGATTTGATTCCAAATAATGTCATATTGCAACACGAATCAATTAAATTTGTTGCTATCTAATTAAGTATTTATCTTATATTTATAAAAAAATAATTTACACTTTTCCCTAAGATTTACAATGCTAGACAGTTTCAATCCAGTCTTAATAGAAACCGTTTATATCCTTTTAAATCGTAACAATTTTGTCTTTATATTTAAAAAAATTTAGTGTTAATTATGTAATCGCGTATAATACACACGTGTAATACACGGGTTTGTAAACTAGTATATATATATATATATATATATTTATGAATGCATAAAACCTTAAAATAAAATTAATAATAATAATAATAATAAGGTTAAATTATAATAGCCATTTAAATCTTTAAGGCATGTGAATCGCTTTAATAAAACTTAATAGAAAAATATCATAATTTTTTACTTCAGTGATTACTAAATTCAAACCACAAGCCTGAAATACAACAAATAAAAAGTTAGTGCTCACTTAATTATAACTGATAAACCTTAAAAAAGTAATTGACTCAAAAGATATTAATTCATAACACAATTAAATTGATTCTTTTAAACAACCAAGAGATAACTGAATTTTTAAATAAAAACATAAAATACTTCAACTAGGAGATAAATATAAACAATATCCAAGCAAATAAATGCCTAACATATGACTAATATCCCACGTTAAGCGAAGGGGGTGGACCAAGTCACAATATACCGCGAAAGATATCAAACTGTAGTCGAGGAAGACTCATGGTAAAAGAATCGGCCACCTATGGTTTGGTTGGAACAAACATAGTGTGTAACTTGTCGGACGCCATAAGCTCCCGAACAAAGAGGTAGTCTAAATCAATGTGTTTTGCACACTTGTGAGATACTGGATTTTGAGAAAGGAATAACGCACTCTGATTGTTGCAAAGAAGAGTCGATCGTGAATGAGGGAGCGCGTGAAGTTCTTGTAACAAATTAGTTATCTAGATAATTTCTGCAACAGTAATTCTGATTCGCAACTGGAGCGAGAGACAATAGGTTGTTTCTTGGCACTCCAAGAGACAAGTTTTCCACCAACGAAGATTGAGTAGCCATAGTAGATCGACGGGTTTTGATACAGCGAGACCAGTCAGCATTGTTGACATAAGTTGGTGGAAGGACGAATTGTTGAGGACAACAAGAGAGAGGACATCACGAACAGTAGAGGATTTAACCACGGGGCTAAAGGTATGAGAAAAATCCAGTCCAGGGACTTGGCTAAAGCCTTTAGCTAACAGACAAGCTTTGTAGCACTCGACATATCCGTCAACATTATACTTGGTTCATAAAGCCAACATTATGATTGGTGGGTCAAGGAACAATCGACCAAGTTTGGTTAAGGGATAGCGCATTCATTTCTTTGCGCAAATCATCAATCAAGTGAGGGAATTTTGAAACGGTTTTAAGACCACGAGGAAAACAAGAAGCAAGGAAGGCCGAGGTGACGGGCTGTGAGGGTTTGGTTATTGGAGGCTAGGTAATAAGGGAACTGGATTGGGCCAGAGATAGATTGGGTTGTGAAAGGATCTTGGGTTGTGAACGTTTGGTTACTGGAGACTATATAATAGGTGAACTGAATTGGGCCTGAGACTAACAAGGCTGGGATGAATGAGGGAGAGACAATAGGTTGTTTCTTGGCACTCCAAGAGACAAGTTTTCCATCGATGAAGATTGAGTAGCCATAGTAGATCGACGGGTTTTGATATAGCGAGACCAGTCAGCATTGTTGACATAAGTTGGTGGAAGGACCAATTGTTGAGGACAACAAGAGAGAGGACATCACGAACAGTAGAGGCTTTAACCACGGGGCTAAAGGTATGAGAAAAATCCAGTCCGGGGACTTGGCTAAAGCCTTTAGCTACCAGACAAGCTTTGTAGCACTCGACATATCCGACAACATTATACTTGGTTCATAAAGCCAACATTATGATTGGTGGATCGACCAAGTTTGGTTAAGGGATAGTGCATTCATTTCTTTGCGCATAGCATCAATCAAGTGAGGGAATTTTGAAGCGGTTTTAAGACCACGAGGAAAACTAGAAGCAAGAAGGCCGAGCTGACGGGCTGTGAGGGTTTGGTTATTGGAGGCTGGGTAATAGGGGAAGTGGATTGGGCCAGAGATAGATTGGGTACGTTGTGAAAGGATCTTGGGTTGTGAACGTTTGGTTACTGGAGGCTATATAATAGGTGAACTGAATTGGGCCTGAGACTAACAAGGTTGGGATGAATGAGGGACAAAAGCAGCTGGGCCGATTGGGCTTTAGGGATTTGTGTCGTTGTGATGGTAGGATTGCAAACGAAAATTGTTGGTTTAGGAAGTATTGGGCTGAGGTCATCACATAGCCCACATGTAGGAGTAATGAGAGTGGTTTGTCAAGGAGATTGAGTAGTAGTTGTCGTTGGAGTGGATGGTAGAGTAGGATACTCATTACGAAAATGCGTCAACTGTAGTGTGTTGATGTGGTAATGTGACACCGAGCCGGAGAAAGGAAATAAGGTTGCGTCAAAATGGGCAATTGGGCATGTCACGTGATATAAAAACGAGTGGTTGATGGGTCAAGGAATTTATAGCCTTTGTATTAAGAATTATAACCAAGAAATATGCAAGGGAGACTATGCAGTGAGAGTTTGTGTTCCGAATACACACGAAGGTAAGGATAAACACAACCAAAATGGTAAAAATTATCATATGTGGGGGTGCGATGGAACAATATTTAAAATGGGGAGAGATTGTTCAAGACCTTTGTTGGAAGATGACTAGTGATGTATACCAGGTACTGAACACATGAACCCCGTAGGTGAATGTGACACTGCCATTAAATAGCATTGCCAGACCTATTTCAATAATATGTCGATGCTTGCGTTCGGCCAGACAACTTTGTTGAGAAGTGTAAGAGCAACAAAGTCTATGAAACGTGTCATTTTCATTGAGAAGACGTCAAAATTAGCATTCAGAAATTCAGTACCACCATCGGTTCGAAAAGTTATACTTTTACAAATCGAGAGTAATCATAAACAAATGTACCACGTTTCGTATGAAAATGATTTTTTAGGATAATAAGCATCGTATTTATTTCCATGAGGTTGATTAAGAACTAAGAATGGTCATTCTATGCTCAGCATAAATCTGGCATCTTTACTGACTTAGTGGTTATAAAATCATTCAAAGATATTGTTTATGTATTTGAATAGGTTTGAAATATTATCGAAGATAAAACAATAAAGCGAAAAGTTTACCGTGTGATAGTAAGTTTATTGGAATATGAATGATATTGGTAAACGGTTTAGAAAAATGATACGTGATAACTTCTCCCCTACTTTAAACGAAAGGTAACAACATCAAATCTATTCATCATATCTTCTGTTTAAAGTTGCTTTAACTGTTATATAGGGTTGGGTAATATCACTCAACGCTTACAAATTACAACCTTTAATTATGAGTTTAGCTTTTCTTGTTACTTTAGATTTTTTTTTTTATGATTTACTTTTTAGGGTTTGGTCTTGTGGGTTTAGCTTTCGGTATATGGTTTAACAATTGGGTTTAACTATAGGGTTAGTTTTTTTTTTAGATTTAGCGTTTAGGGTCTAACTTTAATTAGGGTTTAAGATATTTGGTTAAGGTTCGACATACCGATTTCAACGCACTCAGTTGAGTTAATCAATTTGAGTTCGTTAATTTGATTGGGTCGATGCCAGTTTTCGCAAAAATGGTAATCTTTATTTGAATCCTCCACATATTAAATTATTGATCCAGCTATTACAACCCTATACCTTACAATTTTTTTTATTAACCCTCATATTTACACACACCATTAATTACACATGACTAGTCATGAAGTGCGAGTATGGAAATACTTGAACGTGACATCTAATTGGCAACACGTTCTACTCTTATTACTAACATATTACACAGTCTAAGTGAGGAAAGTTTTATAGCAGTCATGTATACTTATAATTTATTATTCATGTATCCTGAGGTGGAGTGACACAGATTTATTGAATATTTTTAAATATAAAACCAATATTATAACTTACCTCCATCACTTATTTCCGTCATAAATCTGAATAATATGCATATATTGGAACGTGCTTCAAAGCTTTCTAAACGTATTTGATTTGATATAGTGAAAAGAATCCTTTTTAGGTTCGTTTTGGTTTCTCATAAGATGGAAATGTTCGGGCAGCAACATATGCATATTGTGGTGTGGTAAGCATGCGATATTGATATGAGATAAATGAAGCTAATTTGACACGAGATATATGCAGATTTCTACATAAACTAAATTCCTGCTTACACATGCCAGACCAGGGTTATGAGGTCCACTGACTCCAACTATCAGAAAGTAAATTACCGCTCAACTTATTTGTCATCAACTTTTTTAGCCACAATTCGCAAAGACTTTTTCGATTGTTTTAGCTATAATAAGCTATTATAAAGAATTATTTTATAGTACAAATTATATTCGATAGAAAACATCCATATACAATTCATGACTCCATCAACCACAATTTATGTTATTAAGGGGTTATTGGATTATACTCATTCCAACTTTCATCTATTTGACAGGAAGACTCTCAACTAATTAAGGAAATGTTTATAGTACTCCAACTTTCAATTTTTTTTCATCTGACACTTCAAACCCAACAATAAGTTGATGTAAAACTAAATGATGAGCTTATTTCAATTTAGTTTGATAGTGACAGAGGAAAATAAATTGTGACATCCAATAACGTACCCTATTATATATAAGTTGTTATCTATCTTTGACTTTTATATGCTTCAACATGTAAATACACTCTAAAGTGTATTTCAAACATGTGATAATTCTGTTATTCGACTATATATCAAATCACGTATTCTACTTTGGACCGACATAGTAGGCAGCTTTAATGTCAAAGATAGAGTAGGTAATAACGAAGATATCAAGAAGCATATGAAACATATGGGATTGCATTAGCTAAACTTCAAGATTTAGAGGACTAGAAAAGAATATTTTAAAAATATTTGTAGGCGGATATGGGCGGTGGAGTTGTGAACCCACCCGAACCGACCGGAGATAGGGACAGACAAAGAATACGACTTAATGGGTAGATGTTGTCAGGCCAGCACTGAGAAAATTTCAGAGGGGCCTTTAATGTAAACTACCGTAAACTTAAAGGGGTGGGTGTGGGTGTCCATGACAGTTTAATAGTTTTGTGGGTCCACCTCTCCTTACAAGTTCACTTTAAATTTTGTTGCCACTAAAATAAAATTTATAGAATATTAGAATGCATATTTCTAGTTAGATCAAAGAGAAGTTTTTATGCTATGAAAGCATTTACATCACCTTTTTCATTCTTATAATACAGAAAATTTGTATATTTTTTAATTTAATAACGTTTTTTATACATATATCTTATGCACTTACAACCACGTTTAAAAAATATTAAAAAAATTAGTTCTTTTCAAAAGTTCTTAAATTTACAGATTAACAATATTATCTTTCTATTTATTTAACTCACAACAATCTCAACCATATTTTAAATTATTCAAACCTACTCACATATTTTCAAGGGATCAAATATGAATGCTATTACACTAGTACTATGAATGATCCAACTCAGCTTATGATAAAATAAAAAATAAAAAATAAAAAAACCCAAAGAGAATATTGAATACTTGAAATATACGATTTGAGTATTCGATATGAGATTTGATTAATAAATTTTGATAGGTAAAGGACGAGTATAAGATTAGTTGATACCCGACTTAATTATCAATCAATTGTCTGTCTATTTATTATTTATCCAAACTCTGAAAGTTTTTGAATTGATGTCTATTATTTTTTCATTAATCTTTCTCTATGAATGCATCATTCTAGTAGTTTTATATGCAAAATATTAGATTCTATTTTGTGATAAGTGTACGGTATTATTTCTATTTTATATGGTTGAATATCTATAAAAAATCGAGTCGTAAGAAAATAAAATACCTAAAATCTTTAACAAACATTCATTTTCCATACAAAATTATCCCATATATCTAAATATAAAATATATATTATAAGAATACGGCCGGATATAGATTTCTGATTATAGATAGTTTGTAATGACATTAGTTATGACATGTATAACTGATGTGACGTTAAGTTTGTTATTTTGGTTAGTACTTAACGGTTAGAGCAGTTAGGTTAGATCTAACTTTGCATATAAATAGGCCTGTCATAGAATTACTGTGTACGTTTTTTCACTTTTTCTGCACACTTTTCTGATACGCATTTACACACACTTTTACAAACACTGATTGTAATTATGTGATCATTGAAGATCAGATTTAATTAAAACTGCTTTGAATATTCATTTCATATGTTCATTAACTGTTCTTATTAATTATGACTTGAATATTGCTTACAACTGTGATTGCGTTTATGTTTATGATCATATCTATATTATAGCTTGAATCAATTACATGTTTCCACCTCGTAATTGGTTGATATCACATCTAATTGATCAGAACTGATTCGATCCGGACACCAACACTATTTATCTTAATAGGGATTTAATAAACGAGGTGTTTCAGGTAAGACTTACTAAGTATAATTTTGTAACCAATTTAGTATGTGAGGTAGGGTGCTAGTCAGGTTATATGAAAATATATTCAAAATAACTAAGAATATAATCGGGATACTTAATAATATATTCAGGATACTTGGGATCCCTAAAGATATAGTAATAATAGTAAACAGCACGCAAGGATATACGAGAAAAGCCCTTAATCACTAGGGATCTCCGGCACAAAACCTTGGGAGCCGACAATTGCCGGGCCGCCTGTGTTATTTATTGATGAGAGTAACAAGAATACAACTTTGGAAGCTGGGTGAATAATGACTAAGTGTTACAAAAGTCGCTAGTGAGCTATGTGTTCTGAGTGTAGAAAGAAAGTGTAGAAAGAAAGTAGAAAGCATAGAAGAGAGCAGCGAATTGTGTGCTCTAAGTTTTACACTCAACCCCTATTTATAGTGAAAATAATTACTGCTATAAGCTAACTAATCCCGAGATTCTCGGGATTTTGTGGTTGACTACTTCAGGGATCCACTTTGATAGTTCCCGACGTTCTATAACTGCTTTGACTGATTCTTCGGGAGCTGATTCGGTTATTATTCTAATTTAAGCATGTGTTATCTGCGCAAACAATCAGGATATAGGAATTTTGATCGATGTATTTTAGACTCACTCTAAAGCGTACTAATTCTTTAACAAATGCACCAACATGTTTATAAAAAATATTACTTTCGTTGGGTTTTATATTTTGTAGGTTACGAACAAAATGAGCTAAAATGGTGCAATTAAGTTTGCCTTTAGATGCAATTAAATTACATGTGGAAAACAACTCAAATGAACATTCAATTATATGTGGTCACGTGAGCAAGGATTTGGATTTAGATCATGGTGTCAATTTCGTGAATAACACTTTTGGTTATTACTTAGCCATCGAGAGTCAAAGTTGGTGATTTCATTTAAAGAATTAGTGGGCTTAAAGGATTCGATTGGGCTGATAGCTATATCACATTGAAATGGATTTATTAGACTCCATAATTGAATGGTTGGGCCAACGTTGGAAGATTGAGATTAAAAGAAAGGTATGAATTAAAAGAGGGGAGACATTCGACAGGAGACGGCAATTATTGAGGGCAGCCCCCTCGATTTATTGGAGAAAGAGGACGAATTGGAAGCAGCAGAAAGGGACGAAAGAAAATCATGAAGCGTGACATTAAAATCATGAGTGACTAACTTCTTAGGGTTTCTTCCGGGTGAACGGTTTTTGTAAGATGGATAATTAATTTAGTTTTCTCTTGGATTTTGGGACTTGCAATCTAAGCATTCGATGCTTGTTAATTGTTGGTTTGGATAATTGTAAATAATTGAATTTTGCTTAAACCTTATGAATTTCCTTTCAATTCCTGAGAGTTCTAGTAATTAGGATATATTGGGTTATGAATTGAGGTTGGGTAATCTTCAATTGATAAATTGGTGATAATCTTTCATTGTTTTGCAATTGAAGCAAATGGCCCTTGTTTGTCACAATCATCTTATTAACACAACTATGTCTATGTAGTTTTCCCAATTTGAGAACTAATTTATGAATTCACTTGTAAACCGGCTGAAACCGGAATCCTGAAGGAATCACCTTTTTTCCTAAATTGTTTACCAACCTTAATTTCATTTGCGTTTCTAATTTAAAATCAACTTTCAATTAATCGGTTTTAGTTTTCAATCAATAATATAAAAACTAAAAAATATCAATATAAATTAACACTAACCACATGCTCCTCGTGGATACGATAACTGACTTACCCTAGCTATAGGTTAATTTTAGGTTTTGCATGACCCATACGACAGGTCATCAAATGGTACCGTTGCCGGGGAGCTAGTGGGCTTAGTGTTAATTGCGTTAAAGAAAAATTAAAAGAATCCAAAAATATTTTTGTTTATTTTTATTTTTATTCTTTGCTTGTTTCATCTGTTCGTCATTAGTTCGGGGTATTTGAGTGTGTTTTGCAGGATCTTCATGGATTCGGATTTGGATTATGATGAGGATGATATATGCACATTTTGTTGGTGTCGTGGTCACTGGTTGGAAGTTGTCCAATGTTCGAAAGCGGATATAAATATGAAGACGGTTATAAGGTCGAGATGGGATTGTCTGAATACCAATATGAAGATACATTATCGTCTTATTCACATTATGAGCCACATCAATAAAGTTATCAAGGATATTTTCAGTCAAACGTGAATTACAACTTTGAGCAAGATTGTGATTGTAATAGTGATGAACCAGAGATGGCTCTAAGCTCAGTTGATGAGGAGGAGAATGATCTTGCTCAATTCGAGTTGCTGTTGTCCAAAATTGATGATAAATTATCACAACACCATCTTTCCGATCAACAACGAATCAACTTCTTACGTAGCAAATGTGAGGTACTATCGATGAAAATACAATTTCAAGAATCATTTGAGGACAAGGTTGATAAAGAGGTTGTGGAGAATAATACCACCAGTTCCTCTAGTTGTTGAAGAAGTGGTTCCGACATCCGTAGAATATGATGATAAAGTGGAAAAAGGTGATAAAGATATTTTAGAGCATAAACTTGAATGTTTAGATCTAAAAGAAGACATGACACCTCTCGAAGGAAGAGATACCGAGACGATCAAAGTGTTTCTTGACCCTCCAACCAAGAAAGTTGGGGATGAGGGTTTGGGGAAAACGAAAGAGAGTGCGATTGCAAGACATTGGGCGAAAAATCGAAAAGTGACTTGTAACAGATTCTCAATTTACATGCCAACCATCGAGAAGCAAGCAAGTGCATGGCATGTCAACTATCGAGCATTTATTGGGAATTCAGTAGGAAAATGTGCACTTAGACCACCATGAGAGACTCGTCAGGTATGGTCTGGCTGAAGACCTAAAACTTACTTGTGAGGCAACCCAATTAATTTTGTATATTTTATATATTTATTTTTTTATATTTTTGGAATTTTTTTTAGTTAGATGAACTTTGTGGGCGTGTTCACTAGAAACCCTCACGAGATTTCACTCGTCTACTCGGGCTACCGAGGGCTTCAAAAGGCTTGTTGCATACGCTAAATGCAACCGAGATTCCTACGAAAGTGAGTTTAGTTTTTTTTTTTTTTAATTAATCATTTTTAATCGAATTCGAGTTTCTAACTTAAATTTTGCATTGGGGACAATGAAATGTTTTAAGTTGGGGATGGGGGTTCATACACTTGGTTCCGAGTGTTCAAAGTTTTACAGAGTTTTAACGAAAAATTGCAAAATTATAAAAAAAAAATTTCTGTTAATTCGTAACCTGAGAAGTTTTCTTCTACACAATTTTTACTGGTTTTGCAGGTTATTTAGATAGACTTTGAAGATCTTTGTTAAGCACACGAATATATTGCTACATTGGTGTAACAGGTGAACTCGTTTCTTTTATGAATTATGTAAAAAATGATTTATTATTTTTTGTATTGCATGTTAATTAGGTCATTTGTATATATTTGCATTTTTTTAAATAGAACCGGGTTTGATCATGGGAGAAAAGCTTAATGTCCCTTCAAAAAAAAGAGTTATGCATATATGAGAAATGATAGGAAATTGATATGTTGATATTTGAAAAATAAACTGATCTCTAAGTGTGGAAAACATAGATAATTTGTGATATGTTGATAGGCTCAACCTAAACTTATGAACATCAATGTTGCGTGCAATGAATTAAATGAATATACGTGTTTAGTTTCTCATCCCGGTGTGCGTAGTTTAAAAAACTGAGTCCTGACAAAAACGGGTTGCGAGTGGTATTTTATACCCAGTATTCCTTTCTCACACACCATGCTTCTATCTACTGTGACACCTCTATATAAATAAAATTGGTTAGTTCTATATAAGAAAAATAAGTTTTTTTTAAAAAAAGAATAAAATGATGTAAAAAAAGTGGAAAAAAAAAAGATGGAAAATAATGGGAGAAAAGTCCCAGATGATCACGTAGAAGGGCAAAATAAAGTTAACAGTTATTGTGTCATAGTGGTGGTGTATGGTCAGTTTAGTGTGCGTTAGTGAATCCTCAAGAAACCATGAGATTTGGTAGGTTTTGCTATGTATTTTCGGGTGTGGGGACGATTAAACAATGATGGTAATTTTGTACATTATTAAGCACAAGGCATTTGTTGGAATTAGACGGGTTTGAGTTTAAAGTGGATCAATATATTAGCAATCACAGTTACGATGTTAATGCAATTCTTTTTAAACAAAATGTCATAAGATTAGCATATAAGTTATGATCTCATTGCAATTATTTTTCGGGACGAAAAGGTCTAAGTTGGGGATTTTGATCGGTGCATTTTAGATACACATTATTAGATATTATTTATGTATAATTGCACCGATATAAGTAGTATTATATACCTTTTAACGAGTTTTATATATTGTACGTGTTAAGACGAAAATGGATTATAACGATGTGTTTAAGCCTAAACTGAAACCATATAAATTATCTACGACATGTCACTTATATATATTAATGAGTGTTTAAATAATTTATTAGATCGTTGACTATTTTACAGGAATTAATTGGAACAAAACAATGGCAAATACGTTGACATTTTATTGATGGTGGTAATTGCATTCACCAATTGGGCTTAAGTTATATGTTGGATTTAGGAAGGAAACCAATAACACAAAACTAAATGAGAAGAAGCAACAGTCCATTTAAGAATTATTGGCGGCACCCTCAGAGCTTCGGTCGAGAAAAGCCAAAGAAGAAGAAAAAAGTAGAAGTTTGGTTCGTACACAAGATGAGTGGCTAATTCGTTCGTGATTTCCTCCGGGTGAAAGGTTCTTGTAGGTTGAATATTTAGACTTGGTTTTTCATTATTTTTTGGACAAGCAATCTAAGCATTCGATGCTTGTTGTTATTTGTTGATTTATTTTGATTGTAAACGATTGAATATTATTGAATATTGTTTTGAATCCTCCAATTCCTGAGAGTTCTAGTAATTAGGATATATTGGATTTGGATTTGGTTTAGTATTGTTTAATTGGTTTAATTGATGATCATGTGATAACCTTCCGTTGTTTCTGCAATCGAAGTAAATTGTCCTTGTTTGTTACAATTGAATAAACAATTTACCTATGTCTATGTGGTTTTCCCAAATCGATAATTAGGTCAAATATCTAACTTTGAACTTGAATCCCGGAGGAATCACTTTTAAATTGGTTACAAACTCATTTTAATATTGTTTTTTTAATTAAAAATCAAACCTTTAATCAATCAGATTTGTTTTTCAGTCAATTAGATAAAACATAAAAAAGATTGCAATACAGATTAACACTAACCACATGCTCCTCGTGGATACGATACCTGACTTACCCTTGCTATAGGTTATTTGTTTAGGTTTTGCATGACCCTACGACAGGTCATCAAAACCTAACCCCCATTTCACAAAGATGTCTCCTGATAGAGGTCAGAGGTTCCAGATTCGTAGTTTTACCGACAAGTGCTCGCCGGTGGAACTCCGAGAAGGCAGCCGTGCCCACCGGAACCGCCACCGTCTTCTCGGAACCAACAGCCTTTGGACCTGGACACTTACCCGCTGAATCACTGTGTACTGTATCTTTATAAGACGCCATACCCCTCCAACCGTTGCTCCAAGTCTGGGGTTTAGGATCCGGTTGCACTTTCGGGCTCGGGAAAGCCGGTGGATTAACAGAGGTTGAGGTCTTCCTCCTGCCAAAAACTTTTCATTCTCCAGAGCGAATTTTGCAATATTGATAACCAATCTATTAACCCCCATCTTCACCCTACTCAGGGCTCTCTCCATTTCAAGCTTATCTTTGACATTTTCGAAACTTATAAACCCAAACCGTTCCCCTTTCTTATTCTTCTTCCTTGCAATATAAACGCTGCTAACCTTTTCGAATACCTTGAGGTGTTCCAACAAATCCCACGGTGTGGTGCCAGTGGGGATGTTGGAAACAAAGAACTTAATCAAATATGCTCCGTGCCCCTCCCTGTGTGGACGATAGTCGTCTTCGTCTTTATCGGAGCTACCTCTTCCTCCCTTCCGGCGACTCTTGACCTCCTGCCAAGGGTAATCGCCGCCCATTAGGGTTTTCATATATTCAATTGTTTAAAGGCTAGGAATTCAAAGTTTAATTTGAATTTGAATTATCATACTCGCATCACAATTTCAAGAATACGCGTACGGTTGCTTGTGCCAACAATGCAGGAGCTGATGATAAACATGCAGCAGACAACACAAAAGATCCAATGTGATTCAAGTTTCTACGAGACCATATATATATAGTTGATTTTATAGGAATTTCTTTATGTGCAAGAATATAAAGATAATTACAATTGAAGACCGAATTGCAAATATATATAATGCTAAAAGTAAACCGAGATATATATATATATATTTGATTTTATAGGATTCGAAATAATTATATGGAGCGATGAACAAATGAAACTATGAGCAGAGAATATTGTATCAATTGAAACAACGCATTACGCCTCCTGGCTAAATCGCGACACGAGCGCGTATCAGATGTTGTGCACCCTCCTAGCTGCCACCGGGTGTGACTTATTTCATAAATTCCACAAGACACCAGCTGCTTCTTGCCTTATAAAGAACAAATTTAAATAGTTTGTACAAAGATTAAAACCTTTCACAAAAAAAAAAAAACAAATGACAAATAGCTATAGGAAACATGATTTGTAAACCATGAAGCTTTGGGTCTTTTGAGCTATAAACTATAACCCAAAAGCTCTGGACAATAGAATTTAAACAAAGCCCAAAAGTATCTAAAAAGTGAGGGAAGAAATTAATCGTTCAATTGTATCTATATCTATATATTCTATATTTCTATATATTATAATAAAGCAATGTTTTCTATGGCGACGTGGGCTTTTATTAGACAAATTTTTCCCGGACATTGTTTTTCACGTGTAAATCACGTGAACATCTCTTTCCCATTCAATTGTCGCTCAGAAAAATAAGAACCCTAATCGCGCCTCTCATAATCCTCTCTAATCGGAGCAACAATCTGAACAACAGGTAAATCTGTACTCACATTCTTGTCTTTCGTTTGATTCATTGTTTGCATCTGTTGTCGTTAAACCTAATCGGTCGACCTTACTCTCAGATTCATTGTCGATCAAGAAGCGAAAACATGGATAAAAAAAATCAGCAATCGTCAGATCAAGCCGATGTTCAATCTCTATATTCATGTTCCTGGTTCTCTGAATCGTCATCCCCCTTCCTCAATGAATCGTAAGTATTTTTGTATTGCACAACATTGGTTTTCACTTCTTTTTGGGTCGTTTGATGGTTAGGATCCTATTTGTATTGCTTAAATTATTGGTTCTGTATTTATTTTTATTTAATCTGGGTTTCATCATTCTATGAGTTTATTAAATTCTAAAAAGTCAAACTCCCATTTAGGGTCAAACTTAAAGGAATCAGGTGTTGATGGTAATGATGATATGTTTCTTAAGACAGATAATGTTGATTTCAAAAACAGGGATATGCAATTGGGCAAATATTTAGCAAAGATCTGGTTCAAAAAGAGAGAAATACAGAAAGAATGAGAGATTGATTTGAGAAAATTAGATGTGAAGAACGTGCTCATTGTACTAACGGTTCTGTTTACAATAGTGTTTATGATGGTCAAGATGTTGCCGGTAAAATTCATACAATTTTATTGACTTTATATTTTTATCAAATTATCATGTTAATAAGTTTTTTTAATTTAATTAATTACCGAATTTACAGTTAAATTATCAATCGGGGTGATGATCATATTACCGCTGCTGAGGCTTTCGCGCTTCGTGCATCCTTAAAGCAAGAAGTTGCGAGTTGTCACAAAATTTATCATCTGAATATCACAAATTAAGGTGAGTACTTTTGAGTTTTGAGCTTTTCCTTACTTGATTACTTATGAATTGGTTGACTTCATATATTTGTAATCGATCTAATAAAGAATCGTAATTTACAAAGTTAAAGATGGTAACTGCATATATATTCCGAAATGCCGATTTGTGGTTTTTTAATCTTATGATGTGGCACATCATCTATTATAGTAGTTCTTTGTAGGTTGTCAGATTTAGATTTACAGATAATTGATTTTTTCTACAGCCTAAAAGGTCAAAGGATCCATCTGTATTATGTTGTCAGGTACACTCCATTAACAAGAAATTATGTGGCTTTACTAATACTTGATCTTTTTCAGTTATGAAGATTCAAACCCTAAAATCAGTTCTGTAGCTTCATAATGGAACCAACATTGATCCAAACTATGGTAAGTTTCCAACTTCTTCCAATACACAACATATAATATATACTATTTCATTCTAATATATCAATAACTTATCATTTAGTAAGGAGCTATCCACCTATAACTTATCATGTATTCTAATAGTGTTATTTTGTGTTAATTAGAAATTATTAAATCTTTTGAATGGTTATGATGGTTGTGTACTTTTTGATACTATTGGAAGTCGTTACCACATCATAAAACTTTTATTCATTCTATTTGTATTGCTAAATCTTTTATGCCTGTATTTAATAAAAATATATTAATTACATAGCTGGAAACTGTTAAGGTATTAAAACTTATGTCTGTATTTAATAAAATTTATTTCTGTATTTGGTTTAATTTAATAAAAATATATTAATTACATAGCTAGAAATTGTTAAACTTTTAAATTACGCTATTAAAATTGTTTTAAAACTTTGTAATTATGTTAATTACTAAAACCGTGTAACACACGGGTTATAAACTAGTATAACCAATAAAAAAAAAGATTCTAAAGACTATGTGTAATGGATGGGTTAAAGTGGGGGTGATGAGCTATCACGTATATAGACGGTCATGCAACCATGTGTGAGGAAAAAAAATGGGTGTAATGGATGGTGAGAGTGAGAGTGATAGATAAAAAGTAAGAAAGTAAAATAATATATTTTAATTAGCTAAAAAAAATCATTAATTCTGAATCCACCGCCTCCACTCCCTCACCCCATTGCCGCTCATGTCCTCCATCACTTGGAGAGTTGGAGGGGGTGGTGTATGGAGCTTTAGATGCCTATGTGGCTCACGCTCAGACGGTACATACTATATACGGCCTAATGTATGATGAATTGAAACCTCAAATATGAGGTTTGAGTGTGCTTTGATTATAATATTTTAGGTTAGGGATAGGGATAAACAACATATAATGTACAAAAGAAATAATTAAAATTTTGTGATTTACCTTAAATTATATTTAAGAACGAGTGAATGCTCTAATATCTTTTTGCATACTTTTTAAAACAAATCTAGAAATATTTTCAGGCACCTTATTTCAAAAAGGATACAAAAACACAACACAACAACTGTCACTTTGATGGAATACATTAAGGCATTAACAACCCTTAATGCAATTTAACGTAAATACAATGCCCATAACCTTAAGAAAATTTATCGGATAAAAAGAAAGAAAAGCGTGACAAAGGGTTTAAACTTTAAACCCACAACCTATCGATCAGTTATAATCCCAAAGCCTTAAGCAGAACTATAACTTCAGTACATGTTCATTTGATAACGGATTGTTAATTAATAAGTTCATTTGAGCAAGTTGGAGTACCGTAACTTATAATAAGTTCAATTTTATTATAGTATATAATATTACAACTTATTCAACAAAGTAAAGAAAGCTGTCAAGAATGCAACCTATGCCTTTTCGATCTTCGAGAAAAAACTTCAAATAAGTTCTTTAGTCTATATAAAGATGACCAACAATACTTCAAAACATAAAACCACGTTTTCTAAACATGGCATTAAAATATAAACGCTAAAAAGTTGCCAATATTGCAGGAACACATGCAAGCTATAAAAATTTAATTTGTTAATCTGCCGTAGACTTTAATTTAATTTATAATTTATCTGATATTAATTAATTTGTAATAAGTTATTCCATTAAAGATAATGTCAATAACAAAACAAGGGGTATATTATAATACTTAGTAACATGGTTCACGCCACATTAATTAAGATTAATTTTCTTATAAATAACTAAACAAGCTGAGGGGCACCCGCACATCTTCTTCATTAACTTGTTCTCTGTTGTACGTAAACCCTAAACAACCATTGACCATGGGTATTGAAGGCACCACAAGTAAAAACACATGTGACAAATCATTTTGCGAAGATTATCTTCTACTAAGCCCAAATGATGTCGGATTCAGGGATCTGATAATGCTTTTGTTCTCCCAAAATATTGGAAACCAGAAAGTTCATCGACTGTCCTGATGGGACAACCGAAGATAGCTTCTCAAGGCGGTTTGTCATCTTCATATCCATTGTTGCACAAAAGGTGTTTCATTTAGTTGACAAACCATTGAGTTGGGTTGGCTTAGCTATAGAATTTATGCCCAACTTTATGGGCGCTAATGGAGGCTTTTACAAGCTAATCTTGAATATAGTATCAGGTTTTATTTGATATTCATTCTTATTTTGAGAAAGTTTTGCATTTAATTTCATTTCTATTCCAGAAAATAAAAGGTTGAAAATAAAAGGTTAAACACTAGTACAAAATTGGTTTTTTAGAGGGGTAAAATTAGTTCTTTAGAGGGGTTTTGGACCCCTCCAAATGACATAGCTCTAAAAAATAACCTTTTTTTGTTGCGGTGATAAAAACCCCTCCAAATCATAACAAAACCCCTCCAAATCACGCTACTATATTTTATATATGGTTTTTTAGAGGTGTTGAAAACCCCTCCAAATAATGGTTATTTTTTAGAGAATGCTCTATTAATAAACCACTCTAAATATATTTATAAAAAATATCTTGTAATTTGATTTTTGGTCATGTCAAAATCCTAAAAACATACACAATAAAAAAAAACCAAAAATACCAAGATTACATTCAACAAATCTAGCAAAATTTCATTCAAAAGACACAACAATATCCCATTCAAAATATATAACAACATTCCAACCATATTCTATCCAAAATATCCATCAATATTCAACTAAGTTATACAAAACTCTAAACTTTCTAGTGATGAGGCTTCAAATACTTTTCTGAAAAATTCTTTGAAGAAGGTTTTGACTAACTCATTGATTTCGTCAGGTGTGACATATGATGTGTAGTTCAAAATCTAAACAAAAAATTAGATAAATATAAGTTATATACACAATTATAAACATGTCAATCTCCACTTGGAAATTTAGTGTACGTACCCGACAAAAATAAATACTCCAAATTCCGAACCACACATCTAAAAAAATTAGTTTCAAATATTGCGACGAATTCCAACATGTGTTTCTTCACAACATATTCGTATCCCAATATTACATTTGTTGCTTACACTAACATTATTTTGACATAAGAATCAATTACCAAAACAATCATTGATTTATATAACAATACAAGAGTATTAATCAACCAACAGATTAAAAAAATACATACCTTTACCATTTCTCTTAGAACAAGTAGCAACTCTACATTTCCCTCTTCCTCTTTTAGCCATTTATACAATTACCTATTTAACAAACATAACAACACATTACTAATCATCCAATACACACCCGTGCAAGAGATTAGAACATCATATGGATTATTATACAAGTTGTTATAAGACACAAAATATATAAAAATGTTGGTTTGGTTTGCATTATTTAAACAAATTTTTGTTATCAACAGTTGCCCTTGATAACTAATCTTCAAATAATCCCAACAAATATCAAGCCATCTTCATTTATTGTTGAGCAAATCTACCAAACACAATGGTTAGTAAATCTTTATGTTTCTCACATAACATCATGAATGAGAATAGAAAATACTAGAAGATAAAGCACTTGACAAAAAATGTAAAGAAACGAACACCACAATATTCACAAAAAAACGACGCCTAGGGCCACTACATTAAACCGCAACAAAGATCGCTAGAAACATATAAATACATAACATAATGTTAAGTTTAAGGAAGAAGAACATCACCAATGGAGTCGACGGTCGGAAGAAGCTTCAAACTTCCAAATTTCACTTGTAAAATAGGCAAATAGCACCAATGGAGTCAACTATCGGACGATGGCGCTAAGATGGCGTAGATTTCGCTGAGATGAACGACGAAGGAGACGAAGCTACGATGGCGTCGATGGCGTCGATGATAGAAAATGGATACAGAGGGACTAAGGAGATGATTGACTAGGGTTTAACCTAACTATTTGGATCGGTTATTACTTTTTTTGATGGGGTTTTTGTTTGGAGTGGTTTAAGCCCCCTCCAAATGATGTTTTTTTGTTACGGTTATTTGTAACCCCTTCAAATATGTATTATTTGGTTCATTTGTATAAAACACCTCCAAATAATGTATTTTTTGGAGGGGTTTTTGTTATTTGTAGGGGTTATTTGGAAAAGTATACTTTGGTATGGTTTTTTGGATCGGTTAAAACCTAAAACCCCTCTAAATTTATTTTCTAGACGCTCCAAAAAATCAATTATGTACTAGTGAAAAGGTATTAGGTAGCGACGATTAATTTACTTTTCGTTATAACTTTGTACAGATATAATAAACTTTTAACTTTGTTTTAGTTAAGTTATTACACTTTGTTAATTTTTATTTTGGTTACATCAATTTACTTCATAAAAATGCATTAATCTTATACAAATTACCTAAAAATTAGGTTACCGTGTTATATATAATTGTATTTTTTTTCATTTCTTTTTTTTAAATGATGTCGCATTATAGTTTATTACGTAAATTAAAAAAATAAAATTTTTTTAACATATTTTCTATATTTTATTTTAAATATGAAATTTAATTTTGACAAATATAACCTTATTTAAAAATAAAAAATATGTTATTTAATTTCTTCCAAAGATAACTATTTTTTTTCTTTTTTTAAGTCCACATATTCAACTTCAACCATATCATGATTTAATAACAGAAAAAAAAAGGATGAAATTGTAGATGACATGGTAAACTGATTAAATTGTATGTAAAATGTATATAATTATAGACTCTTTCTTAAAGATACAGACATTATTAAAATAGAAAAAAATTTAAGTGACATAATTGTAATAAAAATAATTGTAATAAAGCTAAAAGTTAGTTTATTTTTACAAAAATTTTCCTTCTGTTTGATAGCCTGTGTTGCATATGCTAACTAGATTTAGTACATGTAGTAAGCAATTCAAAATATTTCCTATGATTTAAATATCTTGGATCATTGCAGGGTGTTTTTTTTTTATTAATCAACGGTTGATCATAAAATAGTTGTATGGAAATATTTTGATTATGACAGATGCCAGCTTCGTGGGTTAATTAGAAGTTTAAACCTTATATTCTATTGACATCGATCGAGGCAGCAATAGACAATAGTATCTGCCGATTCATATTATTTGAAAATGCATTATTTAAAAAAACTATTGTATATTTTTTATTGAATGAATCATGCATATTGTATTGTTAATGTGCCAAATCCTGTAGTTTATGGTAGATAAATTAAGTTGAGATTATCGAAACTAAGATTTAAATTCCACCAAAGCGTTTTCGTGTTTTTTTTCCTATGACGAGCTGGTTTAATTAGTTTAATATACTTTTGCATAAATGATTAAACTCAAACTATTTTTACGTAGCCGACCATATTAATATATATATATGATCTAAAGAAAGGTTGGGAACCATAATAAAATAGGAACCGAAGAACATTTATCCACCGTTGATCTTTAGTACAAAAAAAATCTAGTAAAAAAACATAATTCAGTACAAAAAAAATAAATCAGGTACAAAAAAAAATCTAGTACAAAAAAATATCCAGTACAGAAAAAAAGTACAGCACAAAAAAAATTCCAGTACAAAAATAATCAACGATGCACAAGTGTTTCTCAGTTCTTTTTTTTTATATGGTTACCCAATGAATATTTCTCATACGATCTAACATATGACATTTTAATCTCACTACTTCTTATTGTTTAATCATATGATAAATAAAAATCTATTTTTTGATATCGACGAGCGGATGCAATGCAGGAAAAATGGTGCTTCCTAATAGAGAGTCGCCGGACTACTTGACCGCAATAGGGCTACTGGACATACGAATCGATCTAGACAAAAAAATCATGTATGAAGATCCCCGGTATACAAGTGCACTTGCAATTATGGCTGCCAAAAATGGTTTATGAAAATGAGGCATATATTAAAGAAACTGTCGAGCAACATTGGAAGGTTAGCAACTTAATTAGACCAATATATATCATCATCCTCGTATTATTATTGCTATATATAAACTTCGTAGTCTATAACTTACAATCCAAGCAGCTAACGTAACTCATGACCTAACCGCAGATGGAGTTCTTGGGGTACTTCGATTTTTGGAATGGTAATTAGTTTTAACTTCTAAGTATAAGTTCTTTAATTGAAGTAATTAAAGTACTAATTCTCAATTTTTAGATATGTATACAATAAAATGCTTAAATATAGCCTTGAAACGCGTCTTTTTCAAATTAAACGAATATTATGTTAAGAGATGCATAAAACGTGTGATACAGTTTCATTAATAGAAAGAGAATAAAAAAACATTAGTTCATAAACCTCATATCATTTATTTTTTAATCAGTTCTCTTCATAATTCTTTTACGAAACTACTAAAAATAATGCATATATATATACACACATACATGTGCATTTAATGCATGTGTTTATGTGCATCTAACCAAAAGATTATATGTATTTGATTTTTCTATATAAATCTTAAAAATATTAAAATTAAATACACTATGCTCAAATTATATAATAAATAGTATAAGATTTTACATAGAATATATCATCAACCTCAAGGCTTGCTTACGGCTGTTTGATATGAGGTAATGGAAATGAACGACGGAATGGAATGGACGAGGTAATGTAATGGACAAAGGAATGAAATGGATCATTACCATTCCATTGTCATGTTTGGTTACTAGTGGTAATGAAATGAATCATTACTTTTTGGTGTTTGGTAGAAAGAAAACGATGAAGGAATGAAATAAAATTTGGGTCGGATCAAGGTTGTGGTCATTGTTAGGATGATGGATCAGGACGTGGTTCAACCCATGTGTCGGTTAGTGGTTTGGGTTGTGGGTCGGGGTCATGGTTTGGACTGTGAGTTGTGTGTCATAGGTCGGGTTATGATTAGAGTCATTGGTCGGGTAATGATTTGGATCATGGGTTGGATAATGGGTCGGGTTATGTTTTAAGTCATAGGTCGTGTCATGGTTTGGGTCATGAGTCGGGTTATGGTTTAAGTAATGGGTTGGGTCATGGATTGGGTTATGGTTCGAGTCATGGGTCGAGTAATGGTTTGGATCATGAGTTGGGTAATGGGTCGGGTTATGGTTCAAGTCATGGGTGGGTCATGAGTCGGGTTATGGTTTAAGTCATGGGTTGGGTCATGGGTCGGGTTATGGTTCTAATCATGGGTCGGGTAGTGGTTAAGATCATGGGTCGGGTAATGGTTCAACTCATGGGTCGGGTCATGGTTTGGGTCATGAGTCGGGCTATGGTTCAAGTCATGGGTCGGGTCATGGGTTGGGTGATGGGTTTGGTTATGGTTCAAGTCATGGATCGGGTCATGGGTTGGGTAATGGGTCGGGTCATGGTTTTGATCATGGGTCGAATACTGGGTCAAGTAATGATTGGATCATTGATCGGGTCATTCCTTAAAGGAAAGGAATGAAAAAAAACACACATCTCCCAATGAATGAAAATCATTAAAAGAGAAGGAATCGCATTCCTTATGTAATGGTACATTCCATTCCTAATTGTAACCAAACATGTTTTATTTCATTCCAACATAATGACTCATTCCGTTCCTGCCTCCATCCATGCATACCAAACGCTACCTAAAAGAAATTCTATTTTGAATAATAAAGCCTACTCTAAAATTTTCATAACTTTCAGACAAAGTATACTATTTATTTGTATTCTTTAGATATTAAGAATATTGAAAAGTATAGTTTCTGATAGAATAAAGTTCTTAAATATTTACTTTAACTTTATATTACTCAAATGCAACTATAAAAATAATTCCAGAATATTTTTGGAGTTAGTTTATATATTTTGTAATTTTGGTTTTAAATAAATTATATAAAAACTGAGAATACAAAATAATTTTAGATAATTCATATAAATATATTTCATGGTATTTTAAATCAAATAAATAATTTTTGTTAATTTCGGAATTTAAAAAGTATATTTTTGATGTATTTAGTGTATGGATATGAATGTATACGTAAAACGAATACGCAAATGAGAATGCATAAAAGTAACCATACACTTACACTTATAAATATACAATCAAACAATTAATATATATTAGGTCCGTAGACTCAATGGCCGTAACTATTGTAGGGCCCGAGTAGGATCTGACGAGTTCACTCACGTATTTGGTGTTCGTGATTGCATCCGACAATACCAACTGTGAGTTTCGTACTCCCCCTTTTACATTTTTATGTTTTAAACTCGGGGATTACAAATTATACATACTTACTGTT
>WOUH02000012.1:2467445-2492274 GCA_009936405.2 Stevia rebaudiana
CTTTTGTATTACATATCACATAAATTTGTTACATGCGTTACACTGTTGAATGATTAATACACAAATCAGTACATAGACTGTAAAAGGGTTCCTAATATGGATGTTGTTGTGTTTGTGGGCCATTTTTTTTGTTTCACTTGCTTGAGAGATTTCACTTATGACCTGAAAATGTTGTGAGTTTGGAAGATCAGCACGAAGGCTGGTGTGCTCGTAATAGTTAATAATGATGTAGTATATATACAAAGATATAAATGACGATATCATGAGACGTACAACCAATGCCTTTCTCACAAATTAAACAATAATATCCGAAGACATTATCATAGCCTCGCATCTTAATGGCTATCACATTAAGTTGTTGTTGGAAAATGGTAACAACATTTGCCACGTGGGAGATGCGATCTTCCGAATGAATGGGGTTGTCAAGCCCGAAAGTATTATCTATGTTCACACATTTGGCCCACGCAAAGGTTTACTGGCTATAGTATTGGGGCGAGGACTTAGGGATATCATACATGTTCTAACGAATCTCATATATCTCATAATCCTAGACATATAATACTTGAACTGAAAATATGTTGAATTGATTTCCCCAAGTTTTGTAAACTAAAATATTAAAAAGTGGTTACGAGAACTCACTGTTGTTATGTCACTTATGATTATTTTTATTGTTCAGCTAAAGTTTAACATAAATCAACATAATCATGTTAATCAATTATATGCCGTTCTTGTTCTTAAACTTACGTTTAACATAAATCAAATTGATCCAAAGCGATTGTAAATAATTTAGCTTTTTAGAATGTTTTTCGATCAACCGTATAATTGTTATTGTCAGTCAGGTTATCAGAATGATTTTGGACTATTTGTGGTCTTTGATGTTGTTTTATAAAAGTTATAAACCGATCAGGTTTTCAAAATATCAATTTTGTAACTAATTGATCTTGTGTCAAACTTTCTTTGAATGAAAATAGTTAAACAAATTCTTTATTATAAATCAAAATTGTTTACATCATACTGTGTTGTTTAACTGAAAACATTTGTACATCAGATTCCGAATCAGAGTCAAAATGTTAATCAGGTTCCAAATTGGAAATCGGAATATTCATCTAGTTCTGGATCGGAAACCGAAATTTGAATCGGATTCCAGATCGTAATTCAAAATGTTAAACAGATACCAGTTCGAGAATATGAATGTTAGTTAGAATCCAGATCGGGAATTGGAAAGTCAATCAAATCCCGGATCGGGAACATATCGTTAATCAGATTCCGGATCGGGAATTGGAATGTTAATCGGATTCCACATCGGGAATCGGATCGAAGTTTGGTTTTTAGTTCGAAAATGAGTTCCGAGTCGGAAAACGAGTTTCACGTCGAAAACAAGTTACGAGTTGAAATAAAGGTTTCAGGCCGAAAAACATGTTTTGGGCCAAATCACCGGGAGCATACTAACCATCTCAAGCAGCTAACCATCTCAAGCAGCTATTAACCATTGTAGGAGGAACCGGCTATTTGCTCCGATCAATCGCACAAAAGGTAATCCTTGTTATATCATCTACTCGATCTTGTTCCACTATGTGCTTAACTTTGTCGTCTACTAGTCTCACAACTCCAAAAAAAAATCATGAAATTCAAAATTTTAAGCAAATTAACCAAATAAAACGTTGCTGATATGATTCTGGAATGTTGGTTCGGATTAAACCGACCATGACATCAGAATCAGTCGATTCAAAAGCTAAAAACCAAGTTCTGGATGATAGCTTTTATTGGACACTGATTTGGTAATTTTTGGAGTTCGTTTGCTAGGTCTATTCTATTTCTAAAGCTTGAAGGGCAAACTGTCATTTTAACTGTTTCTATGCGCATAATGTTCACGTGCACCGTTGTTTAATCACTTGGTCAGTGGATGATATTCTTAATGATCTGAAAAGGTCTAGGTATTAGCTAAACATGTTGGTTGATTTAACATTAAAAAGATTAGGATGATTAATTTATGAATTTTTCATAAGAGGTTTTCGACTATAAACATATGAACTCACCAACCCTTTTGATTGACACTTTTAGTATGATATTCTCAGGTAAATGAGGACACGCTAAGAAATAGGGCATTGGGTCTCATGCATATCTGTACACTCTATTTTAGAATTTAAACTTTGTTTAAACTTTTACATTTGGGTTACTTGCCTTGTTTGTGCACACTTCAGTTTACTATGCATCCGCAACTAAACAGAAACTATATTTTTCCTACGATTTTTGTATTATGATTAAATATTTTGCTCTATCATATTGAATTACTCTCTATATGATTTGAACAAAAAACAATTAATGCATCCGTAAGAAGCCAAAGATTTTTATTGCATCAATAACCTTCATTAAGGAAAAGGGATCTCAACTGAAAATATCGTTGTTCATTTTCTTCTCTGTCACTCGGAAGGTAGTTAAGAAGATCGGATGCAGTGCTTTTTTCCATCTTCTATATCCAACAACATACTTCTGAATTTCCAACAAGTCTCTAACTCTGAAAGCAAGCATTGACACCGAACTGCACCAAGTGCAAATTTCATCCCAAACTGAGAGTGCGTGCCTGAAAGAAAGAAACAAATGATCCAAAGTTTCCTCGTTTCCTAACACGAGCATCACCATCAAGTGTACAAAATATGGTCACTTGTGATGGACTTAGAACGCAATTTATTTTATTTTTATTTTTAGGTTAATTTCAACAAATATTAATCCACATTACTATTCTTTTTCCCCTCATCCACTTGGTAGTCAAGCCCATTACCCACAATTTTTTACTCATACACACCTCACTTACGCGACGCATGTGTGACAGTGTGTTTAAGCCCCTTATAAGTAACCATTACAAATAGCCTTACTTGAAGATTAAGTTGTCCAAGCTGTGATGGAAGCCGTTTATAATATGGGCAAAAAAAAAAAAACTTGAAGGAAATAAGGATTAAAGTAATTTCAGTTATCACTGTATTTAGATTTGAATCAAAACAATCAGTGTTGACTTGTTTTGCATGTAATATTAAATGGGTAACAACATCATATTCACAAAACATGCATATAAAGAGAGTGTAGAGTCATACAAAAACCCTGATGTCTTAAACTTAGGCTCCTAAGTCTCATTTATGTTCGTCCATAAACACTTAAAATTTTAAAGAAAAATTACGTAGATCCTTTATTTTAACACAAAAATTATATATATGCTAAAGTAAAACTTTAAGTTATATTTTCCTCCTCTTTAAGCATAAAAGTAAGAAGAAATATGTAAATTAAAATTTGTTTTTAGCTTTAAGGAAAAAAAAATGTGTAAATTGGATTTTGAATTGGGTATAAATGTTCTTAAGGTTTAAGGGATACAAATATTTGTCACTAAATTATAATAAAAAATCATTAGAATTTGATCAGAACATTATAAGTAACATGATAAACAAATAATCCAATATTCTAGAATGTTTCTATTTAAATAATTTTGGGACAAGGACCGGTCAAAGATCTCTTTGAATCATTATAATTGTCAACAGAGAAAGAAGAAGAAGGTGTAGAAATATATCTATCAATAAAATAAATACAATATAGATATATTTTTTTTTACTTGAAGAATAAAGTGTGGGTTTGAGACTTTGAGTGGGAGGAGGGCATCGCTAAATCTAGTAAAAGATGGGACCAAAGTATACCACCTAATTTCAGAGTGACATGACTTGTGATCCCCATGCGCAACTATTGAACCAAAGACACCCACCTTTATAAATCCATAACAATACATTATCAACATTCTTTTACATTATTTTTTCAAGACTACGTGCGAGATAATTAAATCTTTGAGAGTTGAAACCAACTTAATCATCCAACTAAAGCAAAACGGTTGGTTTTGGATGTAAAATATTCGGTTTCTATTATAGATTGACAACTTATTGATTCGGTTCACTCCGATAAACATATTTATTTTAGAGTGCGTGGTTATATATGTATTTGTGTGTGTAATAATCATTAATCATCGTTTGTTATTTAATTTTTTTAATACAAACTAATATTTTATAAGAAGGCTTAAAATATTTTGGTCAAACGGTCAAACTCCATTCAAGTAGGGAATAGAGTTGTGGTAAGCAAAATAATCTAACCAAAAAACCGCTCAGTCCGGCCACTAGATCAATTGGTTTGTCAAAGAGGTTGGTGGTGTCAAGTTTCCTGTTTATTAAGTATAAACATCTTTGCTGTGAACAAAAGAAAAGGCCATTACGAATAAATTATTTTATTTCTTTTGTAGAAAAAATATAAATTTGAGGAAAAAAATTGAGGTGTAGATATTCTATATTTATTTTTTAATATATTTTAATAGTGATTGTGAATGAAGGAGAGAGAAAAGGTAATGATAAAATTATAAAAATGTATTATTTAATTAAAAAATATAATTATTTTTAGTGAATTATAAGAAGTAGGAAGAGAAACAGATGTGTGAATGTAAAACATGGGCTGCGTGTAAAGGTACTGTCCTGGAGCAGTTGTGACTTGTGCATTACACATTTTTGGGCCTTGTACCAAAAAACGAGCCCATTGAAATGAAATAGATTCAGTTTAACAATATCGTAAAAAGAATTAGACAAACTAATCATGAATGATCTAATACTAATGCATGTAATGTGTCCTTTTATTAGTTTTCAAACTTTTAGTTATTTAATTTAAAGAGATAAGACCTTCCTACATAAATCTAATCTAAATTATTCTTCTAAAGAGAATTCGTTTAATTTCAATTGATAAATTATCATATATATCTTTAACTTTATATTTATTATTATATCCATCGATAAATAAGATGATTATCTAACATGTGGCTAAAGCCTAAGGTCCATTAATAAATTGTTTAAACCATGGTGTCCTTAAACTGATAACAAAATATATAATCCATGTCGAAAGTAACATTGTTTAGGATTAAGAATAATGATGAATAAAATGGTAAAATTACAAACAAAACAATATATTTCGTGTACAAATATTTCAGTTGTTTAGGATTAGAAATAATGTTTAACCCATTATTTATTTTTTTTATCTTTATACATAATAAAAATAGTTCAGTTATAGAAATTTTTATAAACAATATATATAATTATATATTTTGTATTATATAACTCGTGTAATGCACAGATATATAATTAAGCTAGTAATGTTATATGACAACACTATAATTTTTCTATTTTTTATTTTTTTTTATTGTATCTTAAATTTTAAAATAGATTTAAATTTGCTATAATCTAATTAAGCATTTATTATATATTTAGAAGAAACTTTACTTTTCTTTCATAAGGTTTGCAATACTTAACATTTTCAGTTAATACTTCACAGAAATCGACTCTAACGTTTAAGGTCTTAACAAATTTGTCCCTTTGTTTTGGATACTTGGATATCCGAACTATCCGAATTTGTTAAAATTACAATCCGAATCAGATCATAAAAATGCAAACTATCCGAATCTGATAAAATTACAAACCGAATTCGATTATAAAAATACAGATCCGAAATTTGAATATACGAATTTTCGAATAATTCAGATTCAGATTTTTGAATAAACCGAATTCAGTTTATTTTTCACACCCCTTGTTTGTACAATTGTACGAGTATTTACAAATGAGATCCAAACCTAAAATATTTGCCCCAAATTAATTGTCCGCTAAAAGCATTTGTAGTCACTCTTTTTTTACCCGTTGCTCACTGTTTACCTCATCAATCTCGCAAATTCTATCATCATAGCAATCAAATCTCTTGATCTTCATCCGCTAGGTTGTTAACGAACAGGTAATTGCAATCTGCCATTTCAGAATCTGTTTCCTCGATCAAATTGAAGATTATTACTATTTAGGGTTTTCATTTCACCGGAAGAGTTATTATCTGCATTCTGTTGGTTCTATATTCTCCGTTTAAGATTTCCGTTTTGAATTTAAAGTTAATCGTATTATCAGCATTGCGATATTTCTGTTGTTCTTCATTCCGTAGATGTCATTTGAATTTTTGCGGGATTCAGTGGTTGCTACTTGCTAGATCTAGTGTGATATTACTGTCTTCGTTTAAGCTGGTTTGTATTCCTTAAGTTTATAATTATACACACATTGGGATGATCAACTGTATTCACTTCTTGTTCGGTGAACTACTTATATTTAGAAAATCCTCAATATGGAAAATTGAATCAAAGCAAACAGATAATTCAACAAATTGCAAACGAAGAGTAACTAGAGTACTTAATTTAGCTGGAATTTCATATAGAACAACCGTGGAAGAGAAGTTTTTGATATTTAAAACGTAGATCAATGAAAATGTAACAATAGATTTCATACTATGTTGCAGTAGTCTTCCTTAAAAAAAGCTTTAGATTATCTATATTCATTGTCATATAACTGATCATGGTATACGATACAGCGGTAGACAAAAAATAATGAAGAACCACTGGTGAAAATGTCAAGGCTGGTTTTTTCCAGATCTTTTGTGCCTTTGACAACATTGATATTAGGAATAACATGAAGAAACCTCCATGCTCATAGATTCTTGCAATTAATACGCGTTTGTGATCTATATTATTGTAATAATGTAATATACATTTTTTTAGGTCTGTACATAGTTATTGCACAATTATACTTTCTTCTTATGTTTAGCTTCAATTTTGTAATATACATATGTACAATGAACATGCTTCTTTTTACATCAGTTGTGTTGAACATTCGTTTAACCAAATTATCGCTAATAGAGTTTTATGATGTTACATTTAACTAGAATGGCAGCACAAATGGAATCAACCACTCCTAGTGTACAAGTGGTTGGAAATGCATTTGTTGAACAATATTACCATATACTTCATCACTCTCCAGATATGGTTCATAAATTTTATCAGGACTTGAGTTTCATAAGCCGACCAGATGACGATGGTGCAATGATAACAGTGACTACCATGAAAGTAAGTTATTCTTTTTATGTAAGGTATTAAGACTGTTATTTTCTGCTAAAATATTTTTTAGCTTGTTACCTGGAACATTATTGTAGCGTCTAAGTCATTTTATATGGTTAAAAAATAAAGGATCATAAACTTATAAAAAAAAGATTTCTGTTTATCAATCTGTGTTCTATATAGTTCAGTTTCATGAATAATGAGCCCAGATACCACTGCAGGTTAACTTGCAGTGAGTCTTTCAAGAATTGACTTGCTTTATAACATGTTGGTTTTAAGTTTTTATAATGCTTTTGTTTGCATTCTGTCTGTATGTTGGTTTATTGCATAATTGTATATGACAATAATGAAAAGATGGCAGCATATTTAGTTTTGTTTGTAGGTCAGGGAAAATTCTAATTAATGTATTTTTTTGATTCATTTAGCTGAAGGAAACATGTTTGGTGACACTTTGGGTCTGACAATTATTTATAGGTTTATTGGATTTATGAGAAATTTCAACTAAAACAATCACAATGTCTCACTTGGCACATAGTTTAATTTTAATAGGAGTCTTTGACTAAAACCCAAAAGCCTAAGATACTTGTCGATACTTATATATTTAAAAAAAACTGGTTGACCAAAATCAATGTGCTTTTATTTCATAATAATTTTTAATGTGTAAAGAGGTGATTTTGAATTACAATCTTTTACGAATGGAAATATTGCATCTGTTTTGTTTTGGGACAACCCACTCACAGTTTCTTATATCAATTTGGTTTGCTAAACTGGTTATAATGCTGACATAGGCGAACCTAACCTTCTAGGATACAAAGCATCAGTAGCTCAAGTTTTCTGTTTATTTATTTTATATTATTATCATTCTCCAGTGATTACCAGAATTTTTTTAAAAAATCTCCACACCCTTTTAGCTTAGTGTCCTGCGCTTTTAGTGATTTGGTACCAGAATAGTTGAAAGTTTTAGTTAGTGAAAGGACCTAATCAGTAAGCTTTTAAAAAATTTATTAAAAAAATGATAAAAAAACATAAAAGAAAGAAAATAAAAGAATTAAAAAAATAAAGAGTAAGTTACATAAAACGTTCTTTATCTACATAAACACATACATATTTCGTTCATTAAAGGTAGGGGCAAAATAGTAATTTTAGAAAGAATTTTTTTCATATAGTTAACGTTGGTTAGTGGAAAGGACCTTCATTTAGATAAGAATGTTTGGCGTAATTATTAGAGTTTAAGGATGAAATCAGTAAGTAGGTATGCAAATAACGACGTTTATGTAATTTACTCTTTGTAATTCGGTATTCTAAACTTGATATACATAAAGAAGTATCCGCTACTGCTTCTTGAAACTATATAATTATAAAGAGAAAAAAACATAGCAGCTATGCAACATTTCAATGCAAGATTTTATAAAACATTACTGATCATGATATTTGTTGTTGTGTTCTTTGTGGAGCAGGGTATAAATGACAAAATATGTTCATTTGATTACACCGCCTACAAAGCTGAGATAAAAACCGCTGATGCTCAAGAGTCTTACAAAGACGGAGTGATTGTTTTGGTAACTGGTTTTTTAACGAAGAAAGAGGATAACCGAAGAAAGAAATTCATACAAAGTTTTTTCCTTGCACCACAAGACAAGGGTTACTTTGTCCTTAATGATGTTTTTCGGTATGTTGATGAATGTGAGCCAATAGAGGACAACCATGTGGTTGTTGACGAGATTACTGACAACCAAACAACATACTTAATCTCAGGTGAACTACTAATCATGTTGACTCTTGTCGATCGATCTTGACCTTTACTTCTTCAGTCAATTACATAGATTGTTTCCTTTAGTTTCGGCAAAGTAACATGTTTGGGTACTAAGGTTTAAAAGCAACAAGTTTAGGGTTTCTGATTTACTGTTTTGTAACGAGTTTGGGTTTTAATGCTAATTTTTTTTAAAATTTCTGTTAAATTAGGTTGCAATAACCAAAATAACTTTTGACTTTTCACCCTTTGACTTTCCCGATCCAAAAAGTCAAAGGGTATTTTTGTCATTTTACCCTAATGTTGACGGAAGTTACCGTTGATACCCAAACTCGTTACAAAACCGAATGCACGAATCCCAAACTTGTTACCTTTTTTTATTAGTACCCAAACCTATTACTTTACTCAAACCATAGGGACCATTATGTAATTGACAAGCTCTTACTTTTTTAAAGACGTTTGTTTGACATTGTTGTTAACTAGTTTCAGATCCTTCTCACACTATCAATTCTCCATTACCAGAACTTGCTAGTGTTCATAAACAAGAAGCTCCAAACGTTGAGGAAGAAACCCTAGATGTTTTGGAACCCGAGAGACCATTAGCAAACGAAAAGAATCCAGTTGAAGCTGAACTGCGTTCAGTTGAGAAGATAATATCAACCGTTGCAGAATCCATTTCTTCAACTGCGGTGGAAGATGCTCCAAAAAAGTCATATGCATCAATTCTAAGTTCTCAAATAAGAAAAGGTCCAACTAAAGTTTATGTTTCTGCTAATACTTTAAAGTCAACACCACCAAAATCTGAAAACAAAACGGTTGCAAACGTTGCACAACATCCACCACCGGTTACACCTCCTGCTCCTATCGCCTCAAGTAGCATTAGTTCTCCTAATAGCACCAATGTTCATGATGAAGGTAAACAACATAGAGAATGCTATTATTATTATTTTTTTCTTTTTTAATTTTTAATTACACAGATGGTCCCTATGGTTTTCGTCTTTGCGGAAAGTTACAGGTTTAGGTACCAAGGGTTTAAAGTAACATGTTTGAGTTTTATCAGCTTTAGGTACCAAGGGTTTAAAGTAACATGTTTGAGTTTTATGCTTTTATTTTTGTGAAGAGTTGGGGTATCAAGGCTTACTTTTGTTAATTTTTTGCTCAAAATTAGTGTAAAATGACCAAAATGCCGTTTGACTTTTAAATAGTCAAATCCTAATGGTGAAAAGTCAAAGGGTATTTTGGTCATTTTACCCGAGTTTAACAATAAAGTTAATGGAAGTTAGTCTTAACTCTTTATACCCAATCTCGTTACAAAATTGAAAACCAGTTACTTTATGCAAACCACAGGGACGAATTGTGTAGTAAACCACAAGGGTATTTTGGTCATTTTTTTGATATTGTTCTCAGCTATGGTTTACTCCATGCAGGTGATGGTTATTCTGTTCATATTCGAAATCTGCCTCATAACGCGACAGCACCTCAACTTGAGGCAGTGTTTCAGAAATTTGGGCCTATTAAACAAGGTGGTATTCAAATCAGAAGTAATAAGGTTGTTCATCACTTCATCTAATTGACACACAATAATGCGATTACTGCTTTAATGTTTTTTATTTAATAATTTGTTCATTTGTCATTTGACTAACAGTTAGGATTCTGTTTTGGCTTCGTTGAATATCAAGATGCCAGTTCCATGCAGAATGCAATTCAGGTTTGACCAAGTTTTGACTTAACTTTAATCTATTTCTGGTATAATATCGACCTTTGTTCAGTTTTTTTAGTGACTGTAAATATTATTTTGACAATTTTATATTAGACATCTACCTGACATTGCTTAAACAAAGTTATTGACAAAAATAATGAATTGTGCTGTTACTTTTAAAATCACATACCTAATTTCAAAATATAACCACTGTTTTAGAGTCACTTAAATTTAAAATCAAATTTTTTTTTTCTAATTTCAGTTATGTTATTTTGAATATGCTTCTGGAAATTTAATTGTTTTGTCATAGAAGATTCCTGATTAAGTTGGTGATTATTTATTTATTTTCCACAATTATGATTGCTATTGTTAAGATACCATGCATGCTGTGTATCTTTAATAATTGATCACAATAAATTCTAATCTTCAACTAGAAACTGATGCATTGCCTTTAGTGACTTTAATTTATACGATAAGAAGAACAAACCCAATTTTATCCATATCTTCTTGTTTGAAAATGTCCTTTATAGACAATGGTCCAATTATGCACTCATCAATTCCACATTAAAAGTTGTTTCCTTTATTAATGAATGAATGAACCTACTAATATCACAATGCTTTTATACATGACCCACTTTTGTACTCAATAAGCATTAAAAATAATAATGTTTGAACTCCACATTTCAGTCCTCATTTATAAGTATAATATTGTATTTTTTTTTTTTCCTATTTACCGAATCTAGATCAACTTCGCGTTAAAAGGTATACTTTACGGGAAAATTTGTTTACATAGCTTCCTTTTTTATTTTTGCTTTTAGTTATATGTAGGGATGTTCATACAACATTAACTGAAGCAAGTTTGCTGTTTGGAACTTGGAACCAAATGTTTAATCTTTTCTTGTTAATATTTTAAATTTGTAATTATGCATACATTTTCTATTCATGAATCATCTTTTATCATTTTAAACATTTCATTAGAAACATAACCAATTAACAAAATAAAAAATAAAAAAAAAGTAGAAATTTCCCCTAAACCACACAGTCTCGACGACCCAACTAACCCGAAACGTACTCAAGGTTTTGGTTCAGAGTTTTTGTTAAAACCAGTCAAAGTCAACCATGACACTCTTAGTTATATTATTATATTATATGATGTTTGTAGTTTGTAGAGTGATAGATGATATTCTTTTATATTGTACTAATTAAAGGTTATTTATCCAGAATTCGCCTGTGGTTATTGACGGTAAAGAAGTTTTTGTGGAGTTAAAGAGAACTACAATTCGAGGTTCGTTACTGTTTGACCCCAACATTTTTGCCATTTCTGTTTGTTTTGTTGTGAATCTATGTGGTAAACCAAGCTTTTAGTGGTTTGGTTTTCGGTTTGTTCGGTTGTTAGCTTTTTTAAATCTTTTAACGCTTTTTAAAATTTTTAGGCTATCTGTTAACTGAATCAAACCGAATTGAGAATTTTGTCTAGCTGAACTGAATTCAATATTTAAAGTTATCACTTATTCGGTTAACCAAACAAACCGAATTAAACAAAAAGGTATATCCGTTAACCGAATTTTCTCGGTTATGAATACGGTTACACTGAACAAAATTATTACACCTCTTGCAGTTGGGAGTATACGCGGGCGTTTCTCTGCAGGACGAGGTGGTTTCAGAACTGACGGTTTCAGGGCACGTGGTGGCGGTTATAATGGCGGTTTTAACGGCGGTGGTGGCGGCCGAGGCTATGGTAGAACTGACTACAGTGGCGGACGTGGTGAGTTTTCAGGTCGAGGAAGAGGTCCAGGTGGACATGGTGGAGAAGGTTATCACCACCAGCAAGGTGGCGGCAGAAGAGGCGGCGGTGGCGGTGGTGGCAGAAGAGGTGGCTCCACCCATTACGCGACCGCAACCTCCGCTTGATTTAATCTCTGACAATTTGTTTTCCCGCCAAATATTACAGATGGAAGGTTAGCAACTTTTAGTGACACTTTTCACGACCAAAACAATTGTTCATTTGGTGTTAGTTTCTTCAGGTAGTCTTTCTAACTTAACTTGTTTAGGTGGATTTTGTTTCATACGAGTTGAAATGCAATTTTGCAAAATTGAGTGGATTAACATGTCTACCTTACTTATGTCATGTGATGAGATGTTATCAGTTAATTGGTAGAATAGAGACTCATACAAATTAATCGTGTGACACGAACCAGATTTGAACTGGTGACATGAGATCAATAACATATATGAAAATCAAGTTGTTGCGTTATAATGAATTTCGCTTTTTGGAAGATTTAGAACATTAGTTGCACATTGTAGGAGGTGGGAAAAAAAAAACTCGGTTCTAGAACCAGAAACAACCCGACTCAAACTGGAAGTGAATAAAAAGACCGGTTTGACAGGACTGGTTAGGAACCAACAGGTTGGATGAATCAGAATTGAACCAATTTTATCCCGATCCTTTCCTCAAAAATTGGTTCCAACCAGAACCGGTTTTGATTTTTGTTGACACAGCTTGAATTGTTTTAACCCAAACTGGATTGGTCTAAACTCCGAAGTTTGATTATATTCATTCATTTAAGGAACACTTTGGCATGAAGTTCGATTACATTCTTTCACATTTGTTTGTTTAATAAAAGAACGGTCATGAACACGAAATGTTGTTTGTTTAGGTAAATAAATGAACAT
Source organism: Stevia rebaudiana (assembly GCA_009936405.2). NCBI lineage: Eukaryota > Viridiplantae > Streptophyta > Magnoliopsida > Asterales > Asteraceae > Stevia > Stevia rebaudiana. Next base: position 2,480,502 of record WOUH02000012.1, read on the forward strand.
GAAAAAATATCTTATATGTTCGTTCGTGTTCGTGAACATTTGGTAATGTGTTTGTTTAAGTTTGTTTGTATATGGGTAGAGAGTAGTAAGTAAAACGGGTAAAAACCCACCCGGAAAATCCCGAGATGGATCTACCCGGCGCATGAACAAAATGGCGGGAATAATGTAACAAACTAACGACACGTGGCAAAGATTAGGAGGCTCTCGAAAAGCACTATGCATCCGGACCGTTGGTGGAGAACATGCTTTCCTCACTAAAGGGCCCCACTCCAACCAACTATAAATAGGTAAGTCACTTGTAGAAAAAGGCACATACGATCCAATAGAATTCTGGGATAATTGATAAACACTTGTAATAGTTATGAGATTTTTGATATCGATTGTATTCTGAAGTGACATTATTGAAATAAGAAACTCTTGATCTTTATACTATCAGTTTTTTGTTTCTTCAATATGTTTGTTCATTAAATGTGCTTTAGATTGTGTCAGAAAATAATAAAATTTTGATACTTAGATCTTTAAGATATTATTTTGGAATATTATGATTATTATTTTTAACTTAGGCTTTCTTTTGTGATAATAAAGTTTATAATTTTGTTATATGCTTTAACTTTTTAGTTTATTTAAGGTAATTATGTCCATTGATTGGGATTAAGAATGGTATTTTGTTTAAAACAATATATATTTGTTTGTGTTCATGGACCGTTTGTAAATAAGTTAAATTTCTTAATGAATGAACATGAACAAGAATTTTCATACAGTTATGTGTTCATGATCAAGTTCAATATCAAACGAATGTACAACTTAAGTTTGTTAATGAATGAACATGAACAAGAATTTTTATACGGTTATGTGTTCATGATCAAGTTCAATATTAAACGAAGAAACATGAAGAGGGCTTCTTCATGTTTGTTTGGTTCGTTTACTTTTGTATTTGCATAATCAATTAATCACAAGCACAACTACTAGTTTGAGTATTTGTCAGTGTTAAGCATGGAATCCTTATTACACACGTTATTCGCTTGATCTAATTTGTGATCGTGGATGACTGGATATAAATAAGCTATAGGTATGAATATTAAAATTCGATCATAGATTGTACGGTGTGTTTATACTATATGCTTTAAATTTAAATTCTAGTGGTATATAAAACTACGCGGAAGAATGATTAATAGAATCATACACCGAATACTTTTTAGCTGATAATTTAATGTGATTATGGTTGTAGTCTTGTAGAAGATGAAATGAAACATAAAGCCGCAAGCCAATAGATTTGGATTGCTTAATTTAGTCTGTAAGGATTTAAATATTTAGAAATTGTGAATTGTTATAAAAAGTTAGAGTGAATTATATGAAAGGTCTCTGTGGTTTACCCGTATTACGGTTTGAGTCCCTAAGTTCAAGAAACTATACAAAAGGTCCAATAGTATATAAGCGGGTAACACGAGAGGTCCCCGGCTTGGATGGACGTTAACTTTCTCTGTTAAGTAACAACGAAATGACGAAATTGCCCCTTAGTTAAAAAAATATCATTAAAAAAAGGTTAGTCCCACTACCAATTGGAGATGTGGTCTTCCCCAATCATCTTCCTTAACTCACCCAATCGTCCTGATTAAGCCCCATATATCTCACCGACCCAGCTTATAGTACCTATCCCCACCACCTCTACGGCCGGCCATTCTCCGGTCATCTTCTCCGGCGATTATGTAACTTCTCCAAAACCATACACCAATTTTAAACCAACAAAACCCATTTAATAAACAAACAAAATCAAGAATTAATCACTCAAATGTCATGTTCGCAGTGAGTTTAATGAACATTCAAATCAAAATATGAATCACAATCTTACCTAGTTGAGTTACAGATGTGAAGTAATGGGGTTCAAGTGAAACTTCGATGGAACCCAAATGAAACTTCGATGGTAGTAGATCTGAAGGAGATTCGATATTTTTGCGGCTGGGTATGTAAAAAACGAGATTCAAGCGATTGTAGGAGCTCTGGTCGATGTATGCTTGAAGATTCGAGTCCGGCAATTGAGGGAGATTCGAGTCCGGCAATTGAGGGAGATTCGATTCCGCCGCGATTGAGGGAGATTGGAGTCCAGTGATTGAAGATTCGAGTTCGACGGTTGAAGGCTCCGGCGATTCGTGTATGACGACTGAATATTATGGAGATTGAAGGCGATTAAGATGGTGATCGTTGGTCTTGGTTGGTGCCGGAGATGGTGGCTGTCGGTTCAGATGGTGCCGGAGGAAACGATGATGGTGATCGGTGGTCGGTGCTGAAGGAAGTTGTTCATCGGGGAAGGAATCCAGATTCTTTTCCAGGGTGTCTGATCATGTGGGGGCCACCATATATATTAGCTTTATTTTTTTTACATTTGAGGGTATTTTAGTCTTTTTACAGCCACTTAACGGAAAAAGTTAATGTCCATCTAAGCCGGGGACCTCCCGTGTTACCCGCTCGTATACTATTGGACCTTTCATGTAGTTTCTTGAACTTAGAGACCCAAACCGTAATATGAGTAAACCATAGGGACCTTTCGTGTAATTCACTCAAAAAGTTAATTAAGGTCTGTTATCATCTTTTTATGGGCCACGGGTCCATTTGCCTTTTATTTCGGCTCATTTGTTCCTTCACTTAATTTCTTTTTCAAACTGAAACAACATTGAATTGACACATAAATTCATAAAGTTATGATTAAATCTTATCACCCACAATTCAAAGTATAAATTCATACTGATGCCACCTAAATTCTTAAATTGTGTTCTCTAAATACAGTTAAAAGACAATCTGAGTATATCTTTAGCTCTATCCAACCAAAATCTGATAAAATCACGTTGAATGTCAATCACATAACATGCTACTAGCATACAAGTTAACCAAAAGTACTTGCTTTTTTATAAGTATACTTTATATTCATCATTAGTCTCTTTTACCCAATTTGAATATACCTAACAGCTAAAAGAAAGTTATACCTAAATTACCTTTATTTTATGTTTTTTCAACATCAATAATTTTATCATCTACACCTCTTTTAGACTTATGGTGGTCGTGTGATGCACATGACAACTACCCCGACAATACTATTTGAGACCAGAAACAATTACGTTTCGGCTACTTCTTGATGTTGCAACTTGAATGGTGACGTTGATAGGTCCTTAGCTGTCTAGCTACTTATAAATCGACACGTGTATTCACAAACTGCAAGTTGTAGTCTGTGTGGGCCATCCAAGATCTGCTTTCTTGATTTGGTTACTTTACATATTCCTCAAGTTGACAACCTTTTTCGTATGATATTTAAAAATCATCATATTATATTATTTATATTTTGGATAAAAAATAATAATGAAGCATCTCACTTGTTAGAGATTCCATCCAAAGTTCACTGACTAGTCAAAGCTTTAGACAAAGAACTATGACAATCATGTAAGCGTTTATATGTAGTGCATAAGACTATGTAAGCGTTTATATGTGGTGTATAAGACAATAAGGTATCTCAAGTAAATAGGCGGGGTTAGTGTCACTTAGGCGTCAGACAAAAAAAGAGAATTACTAGCCTAGACACTTACTTAGGTTGTAAATGCTTAAGTGAGTAGGTGTGGATTGTGATCATGATACATTCACTGATTTATTTTTTTTTTATTTTGTTTTAAAAAAAATGTCCAGTGCTATATAAAAACATTTTTCATTATTCTTAAAAAATAGAAAAAAAAACATTACATTAATCATTAAAAAAGAAAAAAAAACATAGACCTAGAGATTAAAAGCATTATATTAATCATAAAAACGCCTAACCATACTATTTTTTTTCTAATACGATCCCTCTCGAGCTTGACATATTCCCAATCTTATCCAGTTAAATGATCAAGATTCGAGAAGAGCAATTGCAAGTCCAAAGCTTTTTCCCGTTGTTTTTTTTATGTCGTTAAAATCATCAAACTTTTGACATAAGTTATTGATTGGTGTATAATCTTGTTGAGCACTTGTTTGTCCTTCTCGGGCGGCTCGTTTAGCAATCGCTTTTTCGGCCTTAGCTCGATCTCTCCCCATGGGGCGATCAAGTTCTTCTTCATCCTTTCTTCCTCGTTGGTGTCATTAAGATTAATGTCAACGCACGCGTCTGATTCGGCTTGACTTCCAAAGTTGCTTGATGATGATGTCTTTTAACGCTTTGATGATGAACCGCATAAGGGTTTCACATTGATCCTTTTCCATTTGGCACAACCCGCATACAACTTCCAAGCTCGAGAGAGAGTGAACGACACATTGAAATCCATGCGGTATAGCTCGAGTGCTTCATCCATAATTATTTCATCACTTTGGCCACTTCGGTGAGCTTGGTTTTTGTGAGTAAATACCATTAAATTTGCAAACTTTTTTTATTGATATCTCTCAACTTGCTTAAAATCATCATGTTGGTATGATACACTCCACGGCCCATAATGTCAAAAAACTCTTTAGTAACTTTTTTTTTCCAGTAGTCCGGTCCATTTTGATAGTTACCTAAACTTAAAAAAAATGAACTTTTTTAGTTATTAGTGAAAAAAAATATATATTTAGCAAAATATATTAAAATAAATATGATAATATAAATTACCGAAGATGGGGTTTTCGGATGTGCCGACCCAATCTTTTGCCAAAACATACTCCTAATCCCAGTCCATTTCTCTTAACGTGTTTGGACCACTTCAACAGACCCCGATGTGTCAGCTTTTTTCCTTATGCTTACGAGTTCTGGGTTTAGTGCTAGGACCGACGTCGGCTTCAGTTTGAGTTTCGCGAACGGATTAGATTTTGGTTAAATTTGATCATTGTTCCGCTATGTTTGATAATTAGTTGTTAATTATTAATAAATTTGATAAAAGCAGTTTTATATAAGGGTGTCGATGTTCATGTTCGGTTAACGGTTTTTTCAGTTAGGTTTTGAAATTTTATACCCAAACCGAACCGAATTAGTCGGTTTAATTGGTTCGGTTTTTGATAAACTCAAATAAACCGTTTTAAATTGACATTAACCAAATCTGACCAAATAGCTTATTTTTGCAGTTTTCTAACTTGTTGGCTGCTACTCTGCGATACGTTTGATTACGGTTAATGGGTTTGCTATGCGAGTATGCGACTGGTTGATTATAAGTTAGTATTAGGGATTTAAAAACCTTATATATTAATAATAAGAGTATTTTATATATTTTGATATTAGGTTGATTCGATTAAACCGAAAAACCGAACAAACCAAAGTTTTAAAAAATATGAAACCGGTAACTGAACTGAAAACCGAATTAGGAATTCGGTTACGGTTAGAAACTGAACCAAAAACCGAACTCAAAATTTTTTCGCTTACGGATACGGTTAGGTTATCGATTTTAAACGGTTTTCGCTCTTTTCTGAACAACATAGTTCTATGAAAACTCGTGAAATCACCATAAATTCCCAACATAATCAACATTTAAAATTTTTATCGTGTAATCCTTGTATATATATGTTAAGTTAACATGTTGCAAACACTAAAAATAAAATAATGTTAAACACTTTTATAGCTATAATTACGGTTTGCAGTTATAAGGGGCTGTTTGATTTCGCTGACTGTGTACGATCTGACTGAGTCAAAAGCTGACCCAGTTAGAAGTTCTGACTGAGTTTGCATATGACTGAAACTTGGCTGTTTGATTACGTATCTGACTGACTCTGCTGAATGATAAAAATAACTATAAATTGTGCTTTGTATTCAATAAAAATAGCCAAATTTTCAACAAGAACATGTTAGTTTCATGTGTGAAAATAAGATTGTGAAATAGAGTCTTGCTTCCCTTGTCCCATTTTGGTGTGGGAGAGGAAAATGGATGTGTTTATATGTTGATACTTGTTGAAGGGTATTGAATGTCTTTGTATGTTTTACCCCATGACCTACCCGCGTGCAGGGGGGTGCAAAAACGGGTTTCTGACGAGGAAATTTATTGAAACAATGCGTCGCACGCGCGACCTGCGGACCCGAATGCAGTTCCAAAAACCCGGGTCCGTCTGAAGCAAGTTTTTGCTCCCGATCATGGCTATTTTTTTGCCTAGCCCTGGGTCAGCCCCTAAGTATAATTAAGAGCATTCACATTTGGTTCAATACAATTTATGTAAGTAAAATCTTTATATTATAGAGAAAGTATAATAGTGGTTGTGAGTAGGAAGATATAGAAAAACTGATGAAACTAGTAAATATAGAGAAATACTGTTCATCAAAGTAAATTGGAGAAAGAAAAATGTAGTAATAAAAATATAAAAAGTATTATTTAATTGAATAGGAAAGAGAAAAAAATATTATTTAATTGAATAGGAAAGAGAAAAGTAGTGATAAATGTATAAAAAATTATTATTTAATTGAACTAAAGAGAAAATATAGTAATTTTTAGTTAATTATAAAGATAAAAATGAAGATATTGATGTGAATACTCTAAATAGATTTGAAAGTGTCGTGTGTAAATTTAGTGTTCTATGTAAATTGTAAGTTGGTGTTCAAGGGTTCAAAATTATTATTGGATTTTATAAAGTTACATGAAATTATTTTTTGTTAAACAAATTCAGAACTTTACGAGTTGCATAACAGAAAATCTGTTACGAGGTGTTATGATTTTATATATATCATCAAAAAAACTTTTACATATATACATGTAAAATCGAACCCAAAAACTTTTGGCGAGGGCTAGGTTTTTATCGCTGGGACATCCCCTTTGGGGGCAATTGTAACTATATTTGTAATTAAAATAGAGAAACAGCGGCTTTGACATGTTTGTTTCAAAATCTAATTTTTTTTAACGACGTTTTTTCTCACGTCTATCTCTTACTTTCATGGCCTGTAAGCAAGGTCGACTACTCGACCTCCGTGAGAATCCATGACTACACCAGAACGTCTATCTCTCACTTTCACGGCCTGTAAGCAAGGTCGACTACTCGACCTTCGTGAGAATCCACGAACACACCACATGCGCAGGAACCCCGTGGAATGGGTAAACCTACACCCCCTACCAGAATCAAACCCGAGTTAAATCCAGATTCGATCAATCACCTAATGTCCTTCAAACCGTCCCAAATGGATTCCAACCCCTGAACTCCACATTAAAAGATAGGAGCCCAAACCATTAGACTTAGTTTTCAGACTTCAAAATCTAAATAGTAAACGGTGGAAGACTGGAAGTAAACAGAAGATGAACGTCAAAACCACTGGTTCGACTTTTTGTTGCGGAATGCGGATGTACCATTCTTATCCGTTTCCGATTACGTGTTAAAGCCAACTTGCAAGAATTGCAACATTTGTGGGCCTTGTGGGCTAATTTAATAAAAATGATTTAACTATATTTGTCAAATAGATTTATAAAAGGACAGAACTTTATTTCGTTAAAATAAGAACGGAATGTGAATGCTATTATAAAGAAATGGTAGTTTCCTAATTAAGTAGGCGCTAAAGACTATAATGGCAAAAAGTAAAATAAATTAAAAATCTATCATTTGACCTTTAATTCAGTTTCACATTTTTGTAAAAAGAAGGTATATAGCCATTATAATTTATAATATATAGAATTTGCAAAAATCAAGTTGGCCAATTGGTGGATTTAATGTAAATATATTTAACTATAATTATCATTATTATAACTATTATATACTTATTATATTAAACCTCTTACTTTATTAATATATTTAACTATTATTATTATTATTATTATTATTATTATTATTATTATTATTATAAAACTGTTTTAGAGTTATTGTATTATTTGAAATCCGATTGAGTTGCGAGTTAATACGTCGCGATGTGTGTATTGTTAAACGTTTTACATTTTATTTTTGTTCGTTAAATGTTTTAACGATACTGTCACAACGCGTTGCACCTTTTTACATAAGATTTTATGTATTGTCAATGTTTTTGACAAAATGTGTGTGCTTACATCGGGAAAATTTTTTTAGCAAACTTTCAAACACGTAAAATATTTATGCAGTTTAATCCGTAAAAGTTGTGACATGATTAACATGTGTTTATATGTGTCAGAATATCTGGCCGACGCAAAGCTCGTCACCTAAATTCTAGTTATAAACCAAATGAAACAAATAATTGACCAATCAAATCATTTGAGAAAGCACAAAATACTGGTTTAATTCACCACAAATAATATCAATTTAATTAGCAAGGAGATACTAGTTATGTAGTCTATTAAGGATGATTCCTTAAATACATGAAATAGAGATGACCATAGGAGATTTTAAAGTAGAATTTAAAAGAAGTTTAATTAATATAACTCAAGAGCTTACATCAGAGAACATAGCTAATGTATCGAAGATAATAGAATCTCTCCCATAACCGACTATGAGTTCCATTGGTGTGCAAGTCATAAAAATTACGTACTGTGATACTAAAATCTTCTTCATAAGTCCATGACTAGGGTGTTAAGGGTCAGTTTTAACGGATATAACAGTTCTAGTTAAAACTGTAAGTCAAACTGCTAGAAAACATGCGTTCGACACTTATGTATACCTACATACACACATGCATTCAAATTTAAATGATTATGGTACAAGTTTGCACCAAACCAAAGAATTGGTTTTTTCGGGTTTCATTAATTTTTTTTCTTTGTTTGAAACTTTTTCATTTTTATTTAGTTTCTTGAATTTAAATGCATATTTTTATATATATTATAAACCGATTACACGGGTTAACGAATATAAATTATGTAATTTTTAAAATATCTTCTTAGATTTATATACTTGAAATTTTACTACATAAAGCAGTATAAAATATAAGTACGACTACAATTTATACATTAAATATTTTTTGTACACAATATTTGTTTTTTCTTTTTGAATTTTAATCAAATATTAATAACATAAGATCATCTCTAAGTTTGACTCGGGATAATGCCACATAATTTTTCATATTTTATTTTTTTGCTTGCAAACAAATTTTTCATATTTTATATTTTATATTTTTGCTTGCAAACAAATTTATTTTCAATTTAAAAAAAACAAATAAAGAACATTAATATTTCGAAAAAAGGTTTGCACAGAATAAAATTTGAATTTGACATTCAACTAGAAAAGACATTCAACTAGATTTGACAATCTAATTGAACATTAATAAGGTTATAATATGTTAAGCAAAGATTTACATCACTATCGATAATTTTTTAATTTTTCAAGATTATCTAACACTAAATTTAAATTTTAATGCTTTTAAAATTCAAAGGTTTTATAAAATAAGAAAATATCATGTGGAAACAATCTCGTAAGTGTTTAGTTTAAATTTAAACTTAAAACCAAACTTGTAATATTATCAAACATGAGTACAATTTTGTAATTTTCTTCTTTTTTAAAATTTCGGAACTTCGAAAACGCTTCTAAGCTATCACACGGCACACGGTAAGTAACCCACCGTTTACAATGATTAATTACTAATACGATTGTCGAAAAATAAAATAAAATTAATCATTGATATAAAAAAATATATTTAACCTATGTCCCCCGTTTATCCGCCGCTATAAATTATAAACACAAACACCTACAGCGCCCATTATCAATCTCAATTCACAACCCACAGAACAAAGCGATGAACTGCAATTCCTTTCATTCCACAACCCAAATCGTTCCAAATTCATCTAGTAAACCATCGATTTCATCTCTTCCTCCTAATGCTTTATTCAAATTCAAGCATAACTATGTTAACATATCTCCGATTTCAATCCGATCACCTAAAATAACCACCAGAGCCTCCGCCGCTGCCGCTGCCGCTAACGGCGCTCGTAAAACCGCTCCGTTGCCGGAAACCTTGTACGATCTGCTTGGCATATCGGAGAACGGGACACTCTCCGACATCAAACACGCCTACAAAAAAATGGCGTTAAAATACCATCCTGACGTGTCGCCGCCGGATAGGGCGGAGGAGTACACCGTGAGGTTTATTCGTGTACAAGAAGCGTACGAGACGTTATCCGACCCGGAAGCTAGATCCATATACGATAGTTGTATGGCGAAGGGGTTGCCCTTTGCCTTTTCGGGAAAGAGAGAGACCCGGGTTGACCCGAGATCCGATGATAAGAAACGATGGAAGGAGATGTGGGAGGGTCAGATATCGGAGCTGACGCGACGGAGCAGAGTAGATCCGACAGTGGGAATGTCATGGGCGGCCCGGATCCGGAAGCAACGGAGCGAATCATGTGTTTATTCGTCGGATCTAGACCAATAACTCAATGAGCGTCTATTTCACTTTTTTGCTAGTTATTGTATATTATTAAGCTTTAGTAGAGTTTTGTTTAGGATGTTAATATTCGTGGCGTTTGTTACATTTTTAAGGTTTAGAAATATGATATAGGTGATATAATGTTTCTATTTCAAGTAAACCAGTGTTAAGTTAAAATATATAATGTTTCTATATGTCGGGTGGTATTCATACATGAGCATGTTAAAGGTATATCCAAAGAGTTGTCAAAGGGCACCGATTGAGTTACGTTAAATCAAACATTTTGACACAATGAGACTTTTTCTTTTTCTTTTCCAGATTCCAGATAAAGTATGAATCTACAAGACTACGTCGTCTTCGTGTTGAGTTTTGGCCCTTTTGACAAAAAGTTATATGATCCCATAACATATATGATGGTAGATTGACAATTTCCTATATTTTAACCCCCAATGATTTCTTCCTTTTGCGCCCGGTTTATCCTTTCGTTATCTCACACATGATGTACTTGAAAAAACCTAAAAAATACGGACTCTGCAAGATGAACCTCACCGCTTCATTCTGCTCACACAAATCAAGAACAACCACTTGGATAAGCCCTCAGTTGCATTTGAATTTATGTTTTTAGTATTTAAATGGCAAAAAGAAGGGTAGGAAGTGTATCAAACGAACCCCGACTGAGCACATTCTAACAGCGTTAGAAACCGTCTCGTCGAACATTTTCCTGCCCCTAGAAACCTAAGCCACACCTCACCCCAAAAGCCTAAACCCCCCAAAAAGAGTCTAAAGCCCCCAAAAACTTAACCCCCACCTGACCCCTTAAGAGTAAATAATTAAATAAATAATAGATTAAATATTATATAAGGAAGAAATAAATATGAAAGATTATATAAGATAAGCAAAAAAAATATATTTTGACTTCACAAATTCTGACTTTACAATATAATATAAGTTTATTGTTGAAAATATGATTGAATTCACATGTGTGTCTATATCTCTAAACTCAAACTATTAGCATTATAATATTTAAAATTTATAAATCAATCTTATTATCTAATTAATTTATACATGATTTCTCTTTTGGTTGTTAAAGTTAAGTGACAATCAATAAATATAAGAATTTATTAAGAAAGGAAAATGAGAACAAACAACCACAAAATAACATGTGTCTCACCCAAATCCTTATTTATTATATACTACATATAAATTAATAAGGGACTATAATATATTAATAACGGATTATAATGTCATTCTATTAACTTGGTTGGAGTGAGGTGAGGTACCTAGGTTCTCTTAACTATTATTCTTTTTATTGTTTTTTAGTAAGATAAAATAAAATAATAAATAAATAATAATTTTAAAATCATGATTCATAATACCAAATTATCAACTAACATGCGTTTTAAATGTTATTACCCATCTTCTTACCGTGTGGGGGTAATATATAAGTTCTTAGACTCCCCGTAATGGGCGTTTCCAAGGGGCTTCAACGCTGGTTTCGGGCGTTGCACACCGCGACAGGCGGGGCGTCGAAGGGCGTTGGGGGGGGGGGGGGGGGGGGGG
>WOUH02000012.1:2498902-2515740 GCA_009936405.2 Stevia rebaudiana
GCAACCTCCTTCTTTGTTGTCTGAGCTATAGATTCCCCTCAAACCCTAATTTGTGTAATGGAGCTCTGGTTTTATTGCAGATGAGTTTTTGGCAAGTTCATGTTTTGACCTTCAACTTTTCCTTTCTTGACGTGAGAAGATAAGGTTTGAAAGTTTATTAGTCCATAATAGTTTGAAACTTAATCCTCTCGTGTAACATTAGGCTTGTTTATATAATTCAATTTTTCTCATGAGTTAATTACACAAAAGATTTGATCTCTACATTTTAACAATTTACACTTTCGATATCTAATGTGAAGTATATTATTTTAAATGGAATAATAATTTAACGATCATCCCCTTAAGACTAGGTCAACATATGCCGCGCGCGTCGTGCAAGAAAAGCTTTCCCGGGCCGCGCGTATCACACTAGAAACCCTGTCGAGCCCTATATATAGTTCATTCGGGTTTGAAAAATTTTACGCCTTTTCTCTAATCCCGACTTCTCACAAACACTCCAAAACACTCTTAGCATCCTAGTGGATGTTCTACCCCGTTCGGAACGTTGCAGATGCGCGCGAAGATACGTTTTCACACCTACGTAGTTGTTACGCTCGACGATCGTTTATTCACTTATTCTCTTATTCTCAGCCCGTTACTATGCGCGAGAGGTGAGATTCACAGCCCCTTTTATGTTTTACTTGTTTTACTATATACAGGGGAGATTACTTATTATTACAAATAATGATTACATAAGATACGACACAACGACTATCCGTTATTACATAAGTGTTTGTATTATCACAAGAAAGTCCCATACACACTGGACCGTTAACACAAACGTGGTTGGGTAAAATGGGTAGTACTACTGGGTCTCACAAACCCCATGCGGTGACATGGTTTTCTCATGCGTATGTATTATTGACTCAAATTATATGATCTGTGATTATCATATGAGGGGCAAAAATCAATTCATCTGCCATGTTGCCAGTTCATTTATGGTAATAACATGTTCGAACTGTCTAATCCACAGTTTGCAAGTAATATTGTGGTCTTAACAAAGGTTTTATGTGAAATGTTAAAACATGTGAACTCACCAGTTTATAGTTAACTGTTTTCAAACCACGTATGTAATCTCAGGTATATGAGAAAGACAAGGAAGGACTGTTTGGGTTGTATACTGCATGTTAGATTATAAAATTGTAACTTATTTGCTTCCGCTGTAATATAAATTATTAAACGAAATAAAAGATGTTTGGTGTAATCTGAGTTGTCTTTAAACCGGTTGGCTCGATCCTGCATAATTACTAATTAGTGATGATCCTTTCTTAGGCCGAAGGTCGGGGACCGGGGACCTGGAAGTGGGGTGTCACAGATTGGTATGAGAGCAATATGTTTATTAGAAACCATATTACACTGTAGTATGAACTATAACCCTAGGACATACGTGTACGTATATATTATATGTTCCTCAAATGCATAACATTATATGTTATAACTTATGCATTTTTCCAGGCATGTCTCACTCCTATTCATATTTGGTTATCTTGATTGATTCTAATGATGAGGATCCACAGGGTCCTTCATTTCCGCCACTAGTTCCACTTATTCCATTAGGACCACCTACTTCACCACATTCACCGGTCCCTGTATCACCACCACATGGGGATCACCCTGACATGGATATAGATATAGATCCTGACATGTTTCTTGATATCGATATGGGGAACTTTGCACAGGGTAATGATATGGAGGAGGATCTAAAGGAGAGTAGAGATAAGGTTCCCGAGCCTGATGGAGGATTTACTTGGGAGAAGTCTGCACCACGTACTATAGTTTATGGGTCGACATCTGAGTCCATTGTATAGGTTTTAGATACGACCACTACAGAGGGTGTTATGCCACCCCACCTAGACACTGCTGGACCATCTAGAGTCATTGATCATACTGATTCCGAGCCTATAACCAATGTAGGTACTAGCTGTAGGTCTATTATACAAGTGCTTTTAACACCACCTAATGTACCTTCACGCCAGCCTTTAGGTTACACCCTGACGGACCGGTGATGATGTATACGCCTCGAAAGAGGGTATCTTTAATTGATGACATTCCACGTAGGTCGCATCATAAACAGGAGCCTAGACCAGACGCACCATCAGTGGAGATACCACATGTAGATATACCACTCGTAGAGGTACCACCTATTGAGGCTCCACCTATAGAGCCACTACCTGAGGAGGCTAAGCGTAAGCATCCCCGTATGTCTGAGGCTTGGCGATGGATGTGGTTACAGGATGTGGTTAGGGAGCGAGAGGGTGCTCCATCTGCTCTTGAGATTGGTGAGACCTCCAGACCGATGCAAGTCACAAGTGAGTTGGTACATGAGACAGTACCCCTATTGATAGCATGATTAGCCCGACATGACACTAGGATACGTCAGTTGGGTACGTGTATAGATGAGATAGACGATTGATGAGTTGGCTGGCACAGTGGCGACACCATAGCAGAGGGCAGCTACGGTTGAGCAGTAGATGACTGACCTTAGACAACAGTTTGAGACTGTGTCAGCATTTGCCATGATGTTCATATTTTTGGCTGGTACTGCTATACACGTTGGCATCTTTCCAAGGATTTTGTGATTTTCTTTTACCCTTACTAGCGGGGTTTGCTCGTCTAGTTTGGTAGGAAACTTGTTTAGTGGGCTTTGTACCCCACTGATTTTAATTGTACATATGTAAACAAGTAATCCATGGTATCTATATACGATCGTTTTCTGTTTAGCTATTGTTGTTATTATTATTCATATTATATTATATCCAGTTGGTATCTAAACATACATTGTCTTATCTTGCAATTCTTTGTTATAGAAAGAAATGGAACACGTTGACCCAATAAAGAATAATATAAACAAAAATGATAATGATTTACTGAATAGAATTCAAGTAGAGCAATTAATAGCTAATGCTATAGCTCAGCACGATGCTACTCGTGTGATTAAAGTTCCGCAAGAAACGTTGCAACCAAAACAAACTTCTCTTATAAAGCTTTTCTTAATTGTCAACCCAATAAATTTTATAGCACTGAGGGAGCTATTGGTTTATTGCAATGGATAGAGAAAATGGAATCTGTCCAAAGGATCAGTAACTGTTCTGAAGATGATTAAACCAAATATGCCACCTGTACTTTTGAAGGCCGAGCCTTAACTTGGTGGAATTCAATTATTCAAGCTCTTGGTACAGATGCAGCCTATAGTATCTCTTGGGATGATCTAAAGAGGAGGCTGATCGATTAATATTGTCCTCAAAATGAACTTCAAAGGCTTGATAATCAATTTTGGACTCATAAAATGGATGGAGATGTCATTGTTGGATACAATGATCGTTTCCATAACTTTTATCTATTATGTCCACATATGGTGACTCCTGAATATAAACGCCTTCAAATGTATATTGTGGGGTTACTAGAAAACATTCAGGGTATGGTGACGTCAGTCAGGGCGTCAACTATATCAGAAATGATTGAAGTTGCAAACACCTTGAGAGACTAAGCTGTTGCTCAAGGAAAATTTAAAATCGTTCCTTACGAATCATCTGGAAATCACAAACGTAAATACGATAATTTCCAGAATAAATCAAATTCCAACTCGACATCAACAAAAAATGCTCAGAAGTCAAAGAAGCCTTATACTGGAGACTTACCCAAATGTAACAAATGCAATTATCATCACACTGGGTCTTGCAAAGATGCTCGCTGCAAGAAGTGCAATCGCTTCGGGCATAACGCAACAAATTGTCAAATGACCACGATGGTTCAAAAAGTTGATAATACTAAACCAAATACTGGAAACACTCGAGCATGTTATGAGTGTGGTGTTGTGGGACACTTTAAACGCAATTGTCCAAAGCTAAATCCAGCTGGGAATGCGGCCCAAGTAAGAGCTTTTATGCTTCAAGTTGATGACGCCAAAAACGATCCCAATCATGTTACGGGTACGTTTCTTATTAATGATTAGTATGGTTCAATTTTTCGATACTGGAGCCGATTAAAGCTTCATATCCACGGAGTTTAGTGTACACTATAGAGTTAGCAAATGGGAGGTTAATACAAACTGACCAAGTATGTCAAAATTGTAACTTAACTCTTGATGACCATGTTTTCCCAATTGATCTACTCCCCGTTTCCCTTGGAATTTTTGATGTTATTATTGGCATGGATTGGTTATCCAAGCATCATGAGGAAATCATATGTCGAGAAAAGACTATCTGTCACTTCCAAATAAAGAGATATTATCAGTTCAAGCAGAGAAAGCAAACGATAAACTTGGACTGATCTCTTGCATGAAAGCCTAGAAGTATTTAAGAAAAGGCTATTATGCAATTCTCGCTCATGTAACTGAAAGACAATATGAAGAGAAGAAGCTCGAGGATGTGACAATTGTACGGGAATATCCTGAGGTCTTTCCGATTAAGTTGCCAGGATTACCACCTGAGCAAACGCTTTCCTTTCATATTGATTTGATAACGGGAGCTAGACCTGTAGCTAGAGCACCCTACAGATTAGCGCCTTCTGAAATGTAAGAATTATCAAATCAACTTCAGGATCTGTTGGATAAAGGATTTATTCGACCAAGCTCCTCGCCTTAGGGAGCTCCTATCCTATTTGTCAAGAAGAAGGACGGATCCTTTCAGATGTGAATTGATTATCGTGAATATAATAAACTCACGATTAAGAACAAATATCCACTTCCACGAATCGATGATTTGTTCGATCAACTCCAAGGATCTCGTTATTATTCAAAGATTGACTTAAGATACGGTTATCACCAGTTGCGAGTTCAAGAAGAGGATATTCCGAAGATTACTTTTAGAATTGGATACGGGCATTATGAGTTTACGGTTATTCCATTTGGGCTAACTAATGCTCCAACTATATTCATGGATCTTATGAATCGGGTGTGTAGACTCTATCTTGGCAAATTTGTTATCGTATTCATTGATGACATCCTGATCTATTCCAAAACTCAAGGAGATCACGAACATCATTTGAGGCAAATTTTGGAATTATTAAGGAAAGAGCAGTTATCTGCTAAATTCTCCAAATGTGAATTTTGGATGAGAGAAGTTCAATTACTAGGTCACGTAGTCAGCGAAAAGGGAATTCATGTTGATCTTGCAATGATAGAAGTAATCAAGAATTAAGAGGCACCCAAAACGCCAACTGAGGTGCGGCAATTATTAGGATTGGCCAGATTTTACAAAAGATTTATTGAAAGCTTTTCTAAATAGCACTTTCACTTACTACTCTAACACTAGAAGGTAAAAAGCTTGAATAGGGCGATAATCAAGAATCAGCCTTTCAACTTTTAAAGCAAAAGCTTTCTACTGCTCTAATCCTATATCTTCCCGAAGAAACAAAAGGATTTGTGGTGTACTATGACGCATCGCAACAATGTTTAGGCTGCGTATTGATGCAGAAAGATAAAGTTATAGCATACGCATCCAAACAACTCAAAATTCATGAGAAAAACTACACAGCCCATGACCGTGAGCTAGATATTGTAGTTTTTGCTCTCAAAATATAGCGACACTAACTGTATGGTACAAAGTGTACGGTATACACTGATCTAAACGTCTCCAACATATATTTGATAGAAAGGAACTCAACATGAGGCAACGCCGATGAGTTGAGTTGCTTATGATTATGATTGTGAAATCAAGTATCACCTGGGAAAAGCCAATGTAGTCGCTGATGCTCTAAGTAGAAAAGAACGAGTTAAAACTTTACATGTACGTGCTCTAGGCATGACCATTCACGCAGATCTAACAACTAGAATTCGAGAAGTGCAGCTTGAGGACTTAAAGATTCCAACCTTGAAGGAGAATCCCTAAGAGGTATGGAAAAGCCTCTAGAAGTTAAATCTGACAGAACTCGTTACTTTATGAATAGAATCTGGGTACCAAGATAAGATTTGGTGATTTGAGAAATCTGGTACTAGATGAAGCTCACAAGTCTAAATACTCGATACATCCTGGAGCTGATAAAATGTATCATGGTCTTAAGGAACAATATTGGTGGCCAAATTTCAACGCCGATGTTGCTGCTTATACAAATAAATGCTTAACTTGTTTGAAAGTTAAAGCAGAACATCATAAACCATCTGGTTTATTAGAGCAACCACATATTCCGTTATGGAAATGGGAGCAAATTTCCATGGATTTTATTACAAAACTCCCACGAACATCAAATAGTTATGATACGATTTGGGTCATTGTTGATAGATTGACCAAATCGGCACATTTCTTGCCCATACGTGAAGATTATAAAATGGAGACATTGTCAAAGATCTATATCAAAGAAATAGTGACGAGACACGACGTTCTCGTATCTATTATTTGAGATAGGGACAGTTGCTTCACTTCGAGATTTTGGCAAACACTTCAAAACGCGTTGGGTACACGTTTAAATTTAAGTATTGCTTACCATTCCCAGACTGATGGCCAGACGGAAAGAACTATACAAACTCTAATATGCTGAGAGCTTGTGTAGTAGATTTCAGTGTAGATACTTACCACCGTAGAGTTTTCATATAGCAACAGTTATCATACCAGTATCAAATGCGCTCCATTCGAGGAATTGTATGGTCGAAAGTGTCGATCTCCGTTGTGTTGGACGGAAGTGGGTAACAATAAACTCTTAAAAACTATCACGGGTTCTGAAATGATTCAAGACACTACTGATAAGATTTTCAAAATACGTGAACGAATCAAAGCTGCAATAGACCGTCAGAAGAGTTATGCTGATATGTTGAAAGCTGAAAGGAGTTATACGCTTTGGAAAGAAGGGTAAAATAGCGCCAAGATATATTGGACCATTCGAAATCATTGAATGAATAGGTCCCGTTGCATACAAACTAAGACTACCGCAAGAACTTAGTGGTATTCATGACACTTTTCATGTCTCTAATATTAAGAAGTCTCTTGCGGATGAGTTGTTAGTTATTCCTATCGATGAAATACGAATTGATGATAAGCTCAATTTCGTCGAGGAGCCACTTGAGATCGTTGACCGTCATGTCAAGCGACTAAAATATAAACAGATCCATATAGTAAATGTCAGATGGAATTCACGTCGTGGTAGAGAATATACACTGGAATGTGAGGATCATATGAAAGAAAAGTATCCTCACCTTCACCTATTCCCTGGAGAGGAATAGACAATTCAAAATTTCGGGACGAAATTTCTATAACACGGAGAGACTATAACAACTGGCTGTTTTTCGATGCCATTCTGATCAGATTCCAACCTTTTACTATTTGTAATCTTGTTCTTACCTTAATGTAATTCAGTAATTATGTGAAATAAAGATTACTGTTACATTCGAAATTGTATTTCAATTCATTTGAGTGTAAGCGAAATTTCAATTGGAGCAACGGTATTAAAGATACATGTAAAACGATGCAAGTTTCCATAGATCCTATATCTCAGTAACTCCTTGGGAGATGAAACTAATGGGGTTATATAAGAAATGAAAAATCATGAACGTACGCAAAAACCGCGCGCGAACGGAGTCTGAACGAAGCAGGAAATGCGAAAACAAATTAACCAGTCGTGCTCAAAAAAATACCACGCAGTGACACATGGACCACGTGTCACCACATGGCAGAGCCACGTTACACATGGCAATCGTGCTGACCACGTGGCAGCAAGAGGGGTGAGTCAGCAGAACACATGGCGCCACCCAAGGGTGGCCACGTCTGCGACTGCTACGTGTGTCGCGCAAGAGGAGACTTTCCAGGCCGCGCGTATCACGCAAGAAACCCTACCGAGCCCTATATATAGTTCATTAGGTTTGAAAGATTTTACGTCTTTTCTTTGATCCCGACTTCTCACAAACACTCCAAAACACTCCTAGCATCCTAGTGGAGGTTCTACCACGTTCGGAACGTTAAGGATACGCACAAAGATACGTTTTCACACCTACGCAGTCGTTACGCTCGAGGATCATTTATTCGCTTATTCTCTTATTCTCAGCCGTTACTCTGCTCGAGAGGTGAGTTTCACAGCCCCTTTTATGTTTTACTTGTTTTACTATATACGGTGGAGATTAAATATAATTACAAATAATGATTTTATAAGACACGACACAATGACTATCCGTTATTACATAAGTGTTTATATTATCACAACACAAGCGTGGCTGGGTAATAATGAGTATTACTACTAGGTCTGATAAACCCCAAGCAGTGATATGGTTTTCTCACGCGTATGTATTGTTGACTCAAATGGTATGATATGTGATTATCATATGAGGGGCAAAAATCAATTAATCTGCCTCGGTGCTAGTTCATTTATGGTAATAACATGTTCGAACTGTCTGATCCACAGTTTGCAAGTAGTATTGTGGTCTTAACAGAGGTTTTATGTGAAATGTTAAAACCTTTAAACTCACCAGCTTATGCTGACTGTGTTTCAAATCATGTATGTAATCTTATGAATATGAGAAGGACAAGGGAAGGACTGTTAGGGTTGTATACTGCACGTTAGATTATAAAATTATAAATTATTTGCTTCCGTTGTAATATAAATTATTAAATGAAATAAAAGATGTTTAGTGTAATCTAAGTTGTTTTAAAACCGGTTGGCTCGATCCTACATAATTATTAATTAGTGATGATCCTTTCTTGGGCCGGAGGTCGGGGAACGGGGGCTGGAAAGTGGGGTGTCACAAAAATCAAAAGACAAGGAACAATGTTACGGTCTTCTACCGAAGGAGAGTACCATGTCATGTTTGCTGCCACATGTGAAGTCTTATGGCTTATCAACATTTTAAAGGAACTAAAAATTGAAGTAAAGCTTACTGTTTCCTTAATGTGTGATAACTCTACATCAATCTCTATTGCACCTAATCATGTTTTCATGACTGGACAAGACACATTGAAATTGACCATTTCTTTCTTAGAGAAAAAACTGCTTTAGGAGCTTTTAAAATTCTACCAACTGAATCAAAACATCAGCTGACCGACATATTCATCAATGGGTCTATTAAATAATCAACACGACAACATGTGTAACCTCAAAAAAATGTTTGATTGTTTCTCCCATTAATCTGGGGCGTATTTAAATTATTGATCACTCTAGCGTATTGGGTTGTTACCTATTGCAGATTATAGGGCTCTTCATCTCATGGGCTTCTCCTTAGTTGGTCCAGTTTTTTAAATCTCGGGTTCCCTTCCAGCCGCTTCATCTGTTCCAGAAGGCTCTATCCTCTCAGTTTCTTCATCATCTCAAGTTGCCCTAGATCACCCAACCCTTAGACATTTATATATGGTTGCTCTACCCTGATGCATCTGCTCTTGGCCTTGTGTTTTCTTCTGTTGTATACATAGGAGTTGTTCTTCACTAGTTTGATCTTCAAGAAAAGTTCAATCTCTCGAATTATAAAACAAAGCTATTGTATCAATCTTTTGTATTATTATTTGTATCTGGATCTCTACTAAACCATAATCTCTTGATACTATTGCTCTTTGAGAAAATAAACCAAATTAATAACGAGTTTAGACGTTATTGCCAGACGTTCTTACCAACCAAACTATCAACACACTTATTAATATAAATTAGAGGTGGAAAATAAACGTTGTAAGTCATATTTTTACGGTGATTTGAAATACTTCTAACTAAAAATATTATTTTTACTATATGCAAAAAGAATAAAAAATTAGGAGAAGGGGTTGATGGGATTCAAATATTCAATGACAATCAGAATTAAAACAAATTCAACAACAACCTACCCAGTGAAATCCCACTATAAAGGGATGAGTTAATTCATGAGCTAAATGGCCATCAAGACATTCGTCGGATGAGGTGTATCTGGGACAAAGGGAGTGTCCTGAGTGGACACTGGACGCGGAACCTTTGAAAGCATTTCAGAAATTTGGGAAGAAGTTGAAGGAGATTGAGGAGAGAATTGTAATATTGAACAATGATGAAAGCTTGAAGAATAGAATTGGTCTAGCGATAGTACCTTGCACTCTACTTTATCCCACCAGCGAAGAGGGACTTACTGGGAAGGGAATCCCAAACAGTACCGCGATATGATTATTATATTTCTAGCTACGGTTGTATATTACATATGTAATAAATCACATCCGGATTCTTTGGAGTGTTGGTTCCTAGTCATTTATGAAAATTGTGTGTATTTATCTCTATTCAAATATGAACATCTTCTGGTGTTGGTGAGAAAATAAAAAATGTATACATATTAGCAAGATTGAGCCCCCTTTCATTCATATAACTCACATAAATAAGAACATACATACTAGAACAAACGACTAATGTAGCATTTTCACGAGTGGATCCAGATCTTCAGCCAACTAGAGAAACCAAAGCAATCATTTGAACAGCTCACATAGTGAAGATATTTCCAACAATGAATGCACAAGAAACTTCTTATTTGCCTCACCCATACCCATACCCATACCCATAACCGAGGATGAGAGTGAGCAGCCTAGGCTAATACCATAGTTGCAAATTAAACGCTGCTAGATTGATCGAGTAAAAGTAACGAGTACTTATGAAATTTTGACGATTACTCGACAAGTCACTTGACCTTAGCGGGAGTACTAGGGAAGTACACTCCTAAAACTTAGGATAAAGCTTGGAATAAAAAATTAAAAGACTATCATTCCTTTTCTTCTCATATATAAGACCCATACGCTAATTTGCATCCTGATGTACTTGGTCACCTTTTGGTTATATTCATTTGTTGGTCGAAACAACGAAATCTTAGATACCCTTTGCAACTTATGTTTTTTTCTTATTTTCCGAGAGAGTCACATCCCTCAAATGTAATGAATCTTTCATTCATGCAATAACAAATGCTACCTAAGGATAGTGAGTGTGACATCTATATGACGTATGGTAAAGGAAAGGGTAAAGAAGAAAAGATTGAGGTTATGATGTGGCTTTATTGCCTAATCTGTGTAGCATGACACCCTATAATGAATTGTCTCAGTTTATATATAATTATATATAAATTTTAACAACATAAAAGTTTCTTTGTAATATGAAAAGCGGTACACGATAAGACATAGTAGGGGTGCAAAACTTCAAATGAGTCGAGCCGAGATGGGTCAGTGTTGGCTTGTGCTTGAAATTGAAGAAGAGAGCTCGACTTGCCTCGATCTCGAGCTTGAAGTTAAACGAGCATACTAGCAAGCCAACGAGCTGAGCTTGGTAACAAAATGAGCCTGCTCGGTTCGACAAGTTTCAAATAGTTTTTCTATTGTTTTTCTTTTTTCGAGTCAAGACGCGAGCTTTTTGAACAAATCTAATTGAAACATCTATCGAAAGTTAAAAACTCATGAAAATATGCATCAGTTATATACTACCTAAAAAGGAATGATTTGCCACCAACCAACCTTAAGCTCTCAACTTTGTGAAATTTACTAATTAAACCCTTTAACACTCCTCTACTTTGTCTTCAACTTTGTAATTTGACAAGTCATACCCCTCAACTTCTCTCAAAATTTTTTTACCTAGGTTAAGTGATCCGCTGTAACTTCATACGTTTTTTTTTATCTCCACAAACAAGTTTGGTGTATTTTATAATGTGACCTATTTTTGCTTAGTCGCATCAATATTATCACCTAAATTGGTTTAAGGTATGAGAAACACGTTTACAAGGGGAAGGTGAAGGTCAAAACAATAATAAGTTGGAATTAAATAGCAAAAATCAAGTACTATAAAACCAGTGCTTCAATACACAAATTAGGGATTGGGGAAACGAAAGCTCAGACAACAGAGAAGAGAAGTAGGCAGCGGAGGGAAGGGTTTTTGTTACGGGGTATTACCCCCTCCGTAGCCCATGATTTCCCCCAAATTTCAACACCCCCCTGAACTTCAAGTGCATTCACATTTGGTTCCTGAGGTTGATACTGAGACTGGTGTTGTGTTGTTTTGATGGATCTTTTTATGTTGATATACTTTTGATCTTGTTGCTCTTAGTGCATTCACATCCCGTTCTTAAACTTGTAAAAACAACATGAATTAGAGGCGATGATGATCAATTTCTGGTTGTCTGAGCGAATCGAGCGAAGCTTCAACTTAACGTATCTTGGCGGGGTAATCTCTGGATGTTAAACCAGCCGTGATGATTGCAGCCATGGCGGTTTGTTCCGTTTCGTTCTGATTATTAACATATCTGAGCTTCTCTGAATACGTGATCTTTTCCATATTCTGGTTTGCTTTTTACGGTTCGTATAACTCTTAGATTCAGGGTTTTGCTCCGAGAATGAGGCTCCGGCGAAAGAGATTGAGGTTTTTTGGAGGAGAGTTGCCGATCTCTTGCCATTTAATCAACCGATTGAATTAGAGCCGATGATTTCGTCGCCAGATAAACAACTCCCTCCTTTATGATAATGACGATGATGATGATGGTAATGATGCTTGATTTGAAGAAATTTTGACGCTGGAAATTATATAAGCAAAATCAGAACTTACAGATATCGATATTTGACAACTGTCATTGCAGTCATGGCCAATTTTGACAACAAATATTGATTACAAGTTTCACACATCTTGGTATCTCTAGTTCACTGACCATTTGATACTCTGTTTCATACAGTCTAGTATTGAAGATGGTTCTTTTCAGTAGAATAAATTGCTGTTAAAAAAAAAAAAACTCAATTAAAATCTTTGGTTATAAACAACTCTCTCCTTTATGATAATGACGATGATGATGATGGTAATGATGCTTGATTTGAAGAGATTTTGATGCTGGAAATTATATAAGCAAAATCAGAATTTACAAATATCGATGTTTGACACATGCAACTGTCATTGCAACCATGGCCAACTTTGACAACAAAATTTGATTACAACTTTCACACATCTTGGTATTTCTAGTTCACTGACCATTTGATACTCTGTTTCATACAGTCGAGCATTGATGATGGTTCTTGTGACTAGAATAATTTGCTGCTAAAAAATCTCAATTAAAATCATTAGTTATGTGGTGTTTTGGAATGAAGCTTTGGTAAGATTGATGAGGTTTATGATAATAACTTTCCTCATCAATTAAAAAATCTCAATTAAAACCATTTGATACTCTGTTTCATACAGTCGAGCATTAAAATCATTTTTTTTTTTATGTTTTTTTGTGAAAACATGCAGAATTCTGACCCGACTTAGGGGTTGTTTGTTTAGACACAATGGTCTGAATGAATAAGTAAAAGAAAGTATGTGAATCATTTAGCCAAATCTTTGGACGTGCTTGCCCTCATACAACCCTTCTCTCGATCTCTCTACTAGCGATTAGACTGCCCCCTCCATTCTCGGCGATTCCATTGTGGTCTCTCCAACGAATTTTTGACGACCCTTGCTCTTTCCGGCCAGCCTCACCTACTCCGGTGACCCGCACCAAGTTCAACTTATGTTTCGTGTAACGCCCCAAATTTTGTGTGTGTTGATTACAAGAATTATAGAAAATTCCAGTATTAGGATAATTGTAATATCAACGGTACCCTAATGTAAATTAAAATTTAAGTGATATAAACGCTTTTATCGTATTCATATACGTGTTTAGAATCGTTTAATTGTATGAAATATTTTGATTTGAGCAACGGTTCGGAAGATACCCGTAAAACGACGAAGTGTTTGATAGATCCCAATTCTCAACATATTTCTAGAAGCTGAAACCAATGTGGTTAGATAAGAAATTGAAAATCGTGAACGTAGGCGAAAACCGCGCGCGAAACGGAGGTTGAACGAATCGAGAAACACAAAAACAAGTTTAACTAGTCGCGCTGAAACTGGTTATCCGCTTGACCAACCATGTGATGACACGTGGCATGATAGGAGTCCCTGATTGGTCAGTTGACACATATCAGAAGAGGACACGTGTCACCACCAGACCGCGCCACCCAGCAACACGTGTCAAGCCAGATGACGTGTGCCTGGCCACCTGGCATGCTACGCGCAACGAAGAAGAAGCTAGGCGCGCGGTACGCGTAGCTTAGCAGAAATTGCCTATAAAAGGTTGGCCTTGGCCAGCCATAATTTCACACATTTGATTCGAACCTCTGCCCCCGTTTACGCTCAAATACCCCTCTAGACTCATAGTGGAAGAAGTTAGGTGATCGGGAAACGTCGGAAGGCTCTCGTTTCGCGTGCGAAGTCAGTGATACGAGAAATCTTTAGAACAATAATCGGAGGTTCTGGTTAATTGAGGAGAGTTCTTGAGTCCTCTTTTAACTGTTTTCAATATTTTAGGGCCTGGTATGCATACGTAAGTACCTTAAATAATTTAAATGTTTACGTAATTATTATTGATATATATATGTTGGTATGTTAAACATATTTTTATATAAATACGTAGGAATTATGAGGTGTTGGTTTTGATAAACATATTTTGGATATATAAATACATAGGAGTTGAGATATAGATATGATATTGGTTTGTTGTGTTATACTTTATAGTGTTAAAAAAATATTAGCTTTGTTTTAAGTATTGAGGTTGTTGGGATTATATTTTTTATGACGAAGATAGACTTCCACGCATTGAAAGTGTAGTGGGCTGGCGGCTAGGTGCACCATGCATACGCCCTATATATAAACATCGTCAATATAATGGAAGTATATCCAAGTCAGGCTTATGAGAAATTGACTCGGTGGAACAATACTTAAAGTAAACCAATGTTGTTTTAAAATTATCAAGTATGATGAGATGTGAGTTGGTTAAATTGGTATGAGTACCTTTAGGTTGTGAATCTTTGTAAAACACATGGTTTTAATAAAGAAAATGTTCGGGATATGGTTGTAGTCATATACGAACAATTTTAAAGTGAAAGGGTTCTAATCACAAAGGTGCCATGTATGGACCAGGTTTTGATATAAATGGTTTTGATAAAAGAAATAAAAAAGTTAGAAGTCAGTTGATAATGTAAGATCTAAATGCCGAGGCTTCGTGATGAAGCAGAGATTTCCTGGTGTGGGAATGGTAATGAAGCATGTTGTACAACGAAGCAGTGACGACCGTAGAAAGTTACATTAGAATGACTAATCACTTATTGAAGTCTTTTATAATGTTATGAACGAAGTCTGGGATGATAAATGTTTAAATAATAGGTTATGTTATATACTAAAATGTTATTTGATAAAGATTTTGAAACATGGTTATAATGATAAACTTGTTGAGAGATGTTGAATAACTATATAAAAAGAACTCACTAGCGTAAGCTGACGTTTTTAAGTATGCATATTAGATGCATGACAAGCTTCTGGATGCAAATGATGTACCGATTAGCATGGAGGCATCAATAGACTTAGTTATGGTGCTGACAATAAAATAGAATGTGATGTAAATTATGTAATAAATAATGTAATAAACACTTTTGGTTTAATATATAAGTTTTATTTCTGATGCTATGTAATCTCTGTTTAAATCATTGTGCTTATGTGTAAAACCGATGATGTGGCGAGCCTATGGAGATTGGGGCGTCACATTTCGTTTCTCCAGTTGAATCTATGTTTTGTCTGCTTGATTTGTGTTTGGTGGTTGCATGCTCGATTTCTATTTGATGCCCTATAATCGTTTCTATTTGATGCCCTATAGTCGATTTCTTGTTAATGTTTGTATTTTCTTTTTATAAATATCCATCATTAGTACATTCAATCAGTAATCTAACCAAACAAATATATTTACTTCATCTTAAAATAGTTCACCTTTCTGCATGGTCGTTCAGATCAAACATCAATTTTGTTTTAACACTTAACTGGTTAGAGTCTCTTAGCCTAATCTTGAGCTCAACTAACTTGTCTTTTTTTTTTCCTTTTTAGTTATGAGATGTTGCTATCGTAACCCATTTAACCAAACCTAACATGTTAGTATTTACATACTAAAAGAAATAGATACCAAGGATTCCCAATTTCAAGTTCACTAGTACAAAGCAACAATGATGCAGTAAAAATCTTAACATGTGAAGCTATGGTACTCTTTAGTTTTTAAGCGTGACCTAATGGCATTGGGATATTTTACTATTTATTATATTTATTAACCACTTGATCTAGGAGGCTGGTTTCGCTAAAACACTATTTTGCCTAAAAACAATAAGAACAAATCTCGGCCCTTCGTTTGCTTAATCAATGGTTAAGATTCAAAGAGATTGAAATGCAAGCGTAAAAAGAAGAAAAAAGAGTAATGGTGAAAACCCATTTGTTTGACTTTTTAAATTTCCCCTACCTTCTTTTAAACAATCATAACTTTTTCATATGGAATTATTCTTTTACAAAAATTGCACCATAAAAACGAACGTATTTTTCTCTTTAATTTGAGTACCATAGTTATATACTTTTTTTAAACTTAAAAAGAATCTAGTATAAAAGAATATAGTACAAACAAATTTAGTACAAAAAATCTATTTTTTTAGATAGGAAAGGAAAGATTTATAATACAACACATCTATATCTTGTTGTTTTGAGAATACAGTACATGTACATTTAATTGTTTTGAGAATACTGTACATGTACATTTAATTGTTTTGAAAATACAGTACATGTACATTAGTTGTTTTGATAATATAGTACATGTATACACATTGGTTTGAAAATACAATACATGTGTATATCTAGTTGTTTTGAGAATACAATACATGTATAACTTGTTTTTTTATAATACAATACATGTAAATCTAGTTGTTTTGCAAATACAGTACATATATGTAGAGTTTTTTCTACTATATTTCTTGTAGTAGATTCTTTTGTACTATATCACCGTACTACATTTTTTTTAAGTTTAAAAAAAGTATATCACAATGGTACTCAAATTAAAGAGGATGAAACACTTGATTTTATGGTGCAAATTT
>WOUH02000012.1:2522707-2534092 GCA_009936405.2 Stevia rebaudiana
AATGAAAGTCTTTTTATTTAAATGTTAAAAAAAGAATAATTAAAATTAATAATAAATATGTGATGAGGTGGAAAAGTAAGAAAAGTGGGGAAAAGTGAGACGATTGCCAGTGAAATAGAGAAAAGTAGGGAAAAGCGAGAAAAAATGAAAAAAGCTGATGTGACGCTGATATGACATTAGTAACAAGTGAGGAAGACTGGGGGACACCTGTTTACCTTAGGCTTCGAAGAATCCAACCAAGTCTGTATGATATAAAAAAAGGTAGTCATGTAACCAACCGGGAATGGTACACCTTGCTGTTTCGTACCGATCAAACAACAATATCAATGGCATCTCTCCGATCATTTCGTACAAATTGTGGCTAAAACTCACTCATGGATTCTGTAAATTTCTGTCTAAATTTAGACATATCAACCATGGTTTTCTCCTTCTTTCCTCCTTGAAATCGATCTTCTTTCGCTAGCAAATACCTCTTCAACAGGTCCAAGAATCGTAACATATCATATTACGATTTTTGGACCAATTTCCGATTGATCAGCTAGGGTTTTAGGATTCTGAATCTGGATTTCAGCTTATGAACCGGTACATGTTTCTTCATCATTTGGATTGGATTTCATTTACGTTGTCTAATCGGGATGTCCTGTTTTTCGTTTCCTGTAATTCAAATTGATAACCTTACGACAAAAACGTGTATGAATTCGAATTCAATAACAACCTTTATTACCTGTGGATAATTTGTATAATTGTATTCATATGATTATCTTAGCAATGTTGAAACACAATTGCTGAATTGTTTATAGATGAATTTTCTCAAACAGTTGATTAGGTAATTGAGGTTATCTGTATTGAAATTGTAATGTATCTTCATTTAACCTTATACATAGATTGTAGACATCATTTGGCACTTAAATTTATCATATATCTTAAATGAAACATTTGATTATTGTAATCTTGTGTTTTTTAGGTTTTGTAACCATTGCATTGTACTTGTACAGGTGATCTTGAGAGTATAATCTCCCAAAATGGGAGCTAATGCTAGTACACTCAATCAGAATACTTTAAATACCCAACATCAACTGATCAATTATGCACCACATAGTATCTTTATACGTAGGCTAGTGTCTCAAAAAAGAAGGCGACTGTTAGTTGGTGGTTATGATCTTGATATGTCTTATATCACCCCGCGTATATTAGCCATGTCATTCCCTGCAGAACGAATGAAAGCCATATACCGGAATCCTATGTGGCAAGTTAAGGATGTTTTAGAAATGCGACATAGTGGACACTACAAGGTACTTAATAATCATACTTCACTTGACGCTGTTATTTGTTCAATTAATTTAAGGTTTTTTAGTCTTCTATGTGCACGTACACTTGCATATCCATATTGATATTATGGTTTTATAAACGTCACGTATGCGATGCATTGTTCTAGTTACAACTAAATAAACTTTATGTACTTGCAAAAGCAACATTTATCTCGTCTCTTTCTCATATTGGTTGTCAATTTTGACCGGTGCTGACCCAGTTGTGCATGAGGCGTCGCCAGGAAAACTTCTGATCGCCTCATTTGCTATTTTTAAAACCAAGATTAATATTGTTCGAAACAATTGGTGCTATATATAATTTTCTAAATCTTGAAATTATGTAGCTTAAGTTCACTTCTCACATAAACACACAAATAAAAAAGAAAAGAAAGGAAAAATATTACATGTTTTCTCACATTTAATTCTGTTGTTGCTTACTCTTATTCCTATCATCTTTTAGGTTTATAATTTATGTATAGAGGAAGATTATGATCCATCTCATTTTAATGGTTTTGTGGAGAGATACCCGTTCGATGATAATCATGTGCCACATCTCCCATTGATGAAAGCGTTTTGTGAAAGTGTTCATATGTGGCTTTCAAGTGACCCAAAGAATATTGTTGTCATTCATTGCATGGTGAAGTTGCAAAATATCTTATTTTCCTACTACTTTATTTTAAAAATGTCCAAGAATTTATTTATTTTATTAAAAAAATTACTAATTTTTATAAATATATATAATAGGCGGGTAAAGGGCGAACAGGGTTGATGGTATGTTCTTACTTGGTTTACACCGGCATGTTAGCAGAGGAAGCTCTTCAAGTTTATGCAGATAAAAGGACAACAAACAATCATGGAGTAAGACATATGTTTATTTTAATAACATTTTTTTATTTTCTAATTAGTTACAGTGTTGATTATTTTTCTTATTGTTAATATGTCTTTTTAACAAAGTGTATGAATATTAAATATGAAAATGTTGTACAGGTGACAATACCAAGTCAACGCCGTTATGTTGACTACTGGCAAAAATGTCTTTCATTTTCCAAAGATTGCACTCCAGATGTGAACATTCCGGAACCAGTTAGCAGGCTGTTGCAGCGGATTCAAATTTATGATGCTAAAAATATACAAACGATCTTCTTCGTTTTGTCTGAAATGCAAGAGGTATGTAGATATAATTAAAAAGATTTAAAATATAAAGTAGGGAAACATGGTTCTGTGTGATACTTATTTATAGGGTTAGGATCATTTTAAAAATTATAATATCTTTAGAATTGCAACAACTCTTGTTAGCCATAAGTTTTTTTTCCTTTTATTATGTTTTATAAAGCTTGTGGTGAAAATACAATATTTGTTTGTCCATCATGAAATTAAAAAAACACAAATCTTGTTTCTTTATAATCTGCATACGTGTAGGTAAACAATTAAAACTTAAGAAACATAATAAAAAAAATACTATTTTGATGGTATTTTATATAATCAAACATAAGCAACTGTAATTAAATCATTAAAATTTTAAAAAAATTTAAATTATCGATATAAGTCTTAAAGTTTTAAAGATATGTCAACAATTTCTGAAATGATTCTCCTCACCCCTTGTTCATATTTATAGAAAATTTAATACATACATACATAAGTTCTTGTATGTATATATGGCCTAATTAAGCTGAAACAATCGATTTCTCACCAAAGTTGAACTACAGGTTCCTGGAGAGCATTATCGTCCATCTACACATAAATGTAAGAATTATTGCTCCAGAAAAATAAAAAATTGTTATACCGATAGTTTTCGACATCTTTACTCGTTCATTACTGAAGATGAAAACACAATGCAAGAGAAAACCGATGAAGAAAACTCGTTTGACTGCTACTTTGATAAATCACTACAGGTATGATTCCAGATACGCGCTTTATTGAATTTATGTATGTTGCATCTGATTAAAATGCAAAGTTTTATAAAGTTTATATATATATGTATGTATGTATATATGTGGTGGTTGAACAGGTTACTGGTGATGTTCGGGTCACGTTTTATGAAAAAAATCTTGGTGGTCGTCTGTTTTATGCGTGCTTCAATACTGCTTTCATACAAAACAGCATGCTACAGGTACTAATACCTGATTCTAAGATGACAATTTAGATAAAAAAAAAACATTGTTATTCTTAATATCTTTTATGATCAAAGTGATTATTTGGTTAAAATCATTTTATGAACTCATGAATATTTTCAAAGTGCTCTTGTAAACTAAACATATTCTTTAAATTTTGTACTTGATATAAACAGTTGCTTATTATGTTTAATCTATGCACAAAAATCCATCAAATAAATTTGTCATATTTTTGATATTTTTAATTGTTCACCTACACATATGCAGGTAATATGTTAAGCATATGTAGGGTATATACATAAACAAAATTTGTTCATTATTATAATTATTACTAGCTTAAAACACGTCTATACACGGGGTTACATAATCAACAATTTAAATTTTTATCATTGAATCATTGCATATATATATTAGGTTAGTATTTTGTGAACACCCAAAACAAATAAATGTTTGAGTTTTTGACACTTCTATAACTATAAATTATGGTTTGTGTTTTAAGATTATTCATTAGAAACTTTTTAAACATAAATTTCTTAAATGTAGTGGATAATTATGTAAATTAAAAAAAAAAAGTCAAATTTAAAATTTAAATAGAGTAAACTGCGGTTTTCGTCTCTGAGGTTTGCAAGGGTTAATAGTTTTAGTCCACCTTTAACAATTTCCGTCTCTAACGTTTCAAGTCTTAAGTTTTCGTCATTAAACCCATAACAGAAAAATGTTAAGACTTGAAACGTTAGAGATAAAAACTGTAAGACTTGAAACGTTAGGGACAAAAAATTTTAAGAATTGAAACGTTAGGGACAAAAATTGTTAAGACTTGAAACATTAGGGACGGTTATTGCTAACGGTGGATTGATACTGTTAAGTATTACAAACCCCAGGGATAAAAATTGTAGTTTACTCTTTTAAATATATAAGATAAATACTTAATTAGATAAAAACAAATTTAAATTATTTTAAAATATAAATCTATTTTCTAATTTAATATAAAATAAAGAAAATGTAAAACTTTGTTATTTGGCATTATTTAGAATTATTTATTAGAGTTAGATATTATTTGAATTGCATAAGAGAGAAATAAATATTGTTTTTCTGTCTTTATCTTTATGAAAAACATAAAAAAAGGTACATATAAAATGTGTGGTAGATGGTATTTCTTGCAGTTACGAAGATTTTATGATTTCTGAAGTGATCTTAACAAAATGATTATTTTTACCTTTTGAAAGTATTAGGATTTTGTGATTTCTGAAGTGATCTTAACAAAATTATTATTTTTACCTTTTGAAATTATTATAACTGCAGTTTTCGATATTGGAATTGGATAAAGTTGGCACTAAGGCAAAATCAATAGCGGGTCCCGAGTTTCGTGTAGAGTTGCACTTCGATGATGATCCAGCCAACCCGAACGTTAACCAATCGGTCTCACCTTCATCTGATGGTAATGATCCTATCGATGGGAGAGATTGTTGAAGTTCTGACCGTAGATTTAGCCCTGGTTCGATTCTCTTTTTCACTTTTCTAACTGGGGAGTGTAAATTTTGAACTTGTAGATATGACTGACCCGATAAGTCAAGAAAAGTCATAAACGTTCACCACACGGTTTATTAGTTGGTTCTTTTCGATTTTACATTTTTGTTATGTCATTATATGCTACTACGAGAAAAACAAACGTGTTGGATAGTATCACATATTGATCGACTCCTGATGTTACCACTGAACCACTTGTATTCACGACATGTTCCACTCATGTTACCGCTTTTATGGTGGTTTAATTTACAACTAGCAACCTTTGACTTTTGAATTTTGACACAGACTTGACACTTCCCAACCCGCCAACCCGGCCCTTTCTTTGTCAAAATTGAAGCTCTAATGGTCGTCATCTCATTTCTCATTTTTACTTTATTAGTTGTCACACTCGGGCAATGATTCAAGCTAAAGGAAAATAATTAAATAATAGACGTGTGAATCTAAGTTAGTAATATTATTTATGAGTTGAACTCGAGCTTTAAAGATATAGCTTGAAATAACAAGTTCATGAGGTCTCTTAATTAGGTTAGCTTGGCTTCACCTCGTTTACAGTTTTAATTTTTTTTCTTCATTGTTTTCTTCGTGTGCCCACCTAGAATGGTGTTTGCTTACCTTTCTCATCCAAAAATTGTGTTAACATATGTCAAATTAAATCTACGTTGGATTCATTTCGTTCCTGTTAATTATAAACGCTGTGGAGTGACGTCCGTGACGCATCTGTGGACTCGCATATGCGGTGACCGACAAGCTCGGGTGGGTTCACTAAACCCGTTTTTTTGTGTTATTAACACCTACCATTGGAGGTGCCCAAACCCAAAAAAAAAGATTAAAAAAAAATTATTTCTTTTGGCCCGGCTTAAAACTTTACTTAGACAAGTTGATTTTGACAATTTACACATCTCCTTCACTTAAGTATTTTATGTAATTATTCTTAAGGTTTTTAATTTAATTGAAAAACCTTAAATCTCGATTAAACTATTTACAAACCAATTAAAAGTTATATCAAACCAAATAAAACCTATAATATGTAATAAGGTTTTTAACTTAGAATTAGCTGGTATGTACCTTTAAAGTCGTGATTAGACATTAACCAGCTAGATCAACTTTATGGACGATGATCGATGAATATTAGTATTATTAATTTTGGGATGTTTATCAAATCGAGTCCTCGTGTATCAAAAAGTTAATATGGGTATCAGATTTAAAGATGTTTCACGAATTAATCTATTTGCATCTTATAGAGATATCAAGTGTATCCCAACGACCATTTGATTTTTTAAATATTGTATTTATAATATCTTGTTGTAATTCTTTGTCAACGTTTAATGTATAATTTTGTGCTTCCTAAAAGGCTTTTTCGATTTTGTCTTTGTTCTTAATCTATTTAATGTATATTGTATATTTGCAGTCATACTACATAATATAATGTTAATTCATATATTTTAATGCAAACACCCATTTATAACCAACTAATTTAATGCAATAGGTTCCATCTTTTAGGGTCCCGTATAAATATGCGCTGACGACATTCATAAGTCTTATTTGAAGTTTTTAAGAGATTGCGAGGCCGATTAGAAATCGAAGGTTATCGCATCCACTACAGGAGAATATGTTTTCTCATAATCAACTCCAGGGATTTTAAGAAAACCTTTGTGCTACAAGTCGGGCCTTATATATCATAATCTCATTCTTTTCATTTCGTTTTATTGCAAACACCCATTTATAATCAACTAGTTTGACGTCTATGGTGTTCGGACTACAGGTGCAAAAACATTTCGCTTTTCAAGCAAATCTTATTCAACGTTTAAGGCGTCTTGCCATTTTTGGCAATCAATTATGTGCTATAGCATATGCAAAATATCCCCAACATGTGTTTTATTTTGATTCTACATTGTACTATCTTGAATATAACTCATAGAGATCTCATCTTCATTTGGTACGTGTGTTTTTTTGAAAATTCATTTTCCTCTGAAACTATGCTAGTCTCTTCGAGGACATTTACCTCTACTGGGTTCCATTCATAATTGTTTGTGAGTTCTCACCAACTGCAATATTTTGCACTTTTCTTTTCGTGGGTTCTTAGATTTGGAACCAATTGGTTGCCCACGCTTTCTTTGTAAAATAATCACTTATGGGATTGCTTCAATTCGAGCATGTGTATTTGCTGCTGGTATATGTGACTTTATCACTCTATATGTGTCAGTGAAGGCATCTGGTAACTCATTTCCTATTCTTTGCATATGTATAATCTTTTGGACTTCAGATTCACACTGACCACTTCTATGGTTGAAATTTGATAAAGATGATGCATTCCATGGTCTTTCTTGCGTTATCTCCCCCTAATACTCGGTATACTGTCTCATCAAACTGACAGTCAGCATACCGTGCTAAAAACATGTATCTGGTCATTGGTTCTAAATATCTAATAATAGACTAAGAGTTAAAACCAATGTAAATGCTCAATCTTCTTTGTGGTCCAATTTTGGTATGTTGTGGTTGTAGTACATAAACCGCACAACCAAATATTTTGAAATGGGATGAACTTGGTTCCCTTCCAGATACCAGTTGTAATGGAGAATATTCATGATTAGAAGTTGGTCTTAATCTGATTAGCTTAACTGCATGTGGAATAGCATGGCCCCATGCAAAAGATGTTAATTTGCATCGCATAAGACGCCGTCTAGCGATTAATTGCAATCGTTTATTCAAAGATTCAACTAAACCATTTTGTGTGTGAACATGGACTACTGGATACAATTGACATACATTAGTTGTTGAAAGTGGGATGTGAATTATCTTGCATTATTCATACGGATATTTTTGGTTTGTTATTATGGGAAATTTACCATAAAATGTATGATTTGAGCTAACAACCGTTCAATGCTACATTTTGAGTAGACTCACGTCAATTAAGACCAAGAAATAAAGGAATGGGCCACATGGAGGTAAAGGCCCGCATATGTCCCCTTGGATTCTTTCAAAAAATGAGAACTTTTCTTGTATTAGTTTCGTTTGTGAGTGCCGAGTAAAGAGTTTGCCTAGAGAGCATGCATGTCACACCCTGCCGGTGGCTGAAACACCGGCGTGACTTCACGATTGTTCAATAGCTCAATGGTTGCTAATAATATATTTCATATATTAAGTCATCACTATTAAATTGTTTTACATCAAGGAAATAAATTCAAACAACAACATTGTTCATAAAAACATAATCAAACAAACTTAAATTGTAACTTCATGTATCCTAGTCATAGTTTCAACAAGCTTCAAAATATAGTTATCACCATGCTTCATACTTAGTTTGCACCTGAAACATTTGGTAAATCAAGTGTTAACTACAAACGGTAGTTGGTGAGTTACAATAGTTTCTAAACATTAGTTATATAGTTCAAGAGTTTGCATTGTGATATGAACATGTTATACAAACCAAATGTGGAAACTAGTTATGCATCTATTGGGGATCAAACCGTAGTTAACCGAGTTAGGCATAGCCTCATTACTACCCTTAAAGAGTTGAGCTTAGTGTGGTCACCGGTTGGGTAGCTTGGATAGGTCAATAGAGCTATCACCACACATTCGTGGCATGCAAACAAGTAAATGACATCACACACATAGTTCATATAATAGTTAAGACAAATAGTTCATGAAAACATAGTTACATTGTTCAACAATGTATATAGTTTGAAATAGTTGAAAGGTTCAAACGTTTCAGCCCTGAGTTTAAAACAAAAATGTAAAACAAAAGAGGGAGTTGTAAATTCACCTTGCAATAGATAATATGTAGGCAAGTAAGCAAGAGAAGTAGTTCCAATTCAAGCACAACAATCACAAAGTTCAACCTATGTGTAGTACATATGTGTATAAGCTTACAACTGACTTAAGTTACTGTTTTAGACTTGTTATATGGGTTCTATGTTCATTCCATGTGCATTAGTGTAGTTCTTTGCCAAAAGGGTATTTTTGCCAAGGTTTAGTTTTCAAACAGATTTTTGTAATTTTTAAGGTTTGTTTATGATTTTATTTGACTGACCTAACAGAAATCTCAAGTCATGAAATTTGGACAGAAGGTAACTCTATGTGCTAGGTTTACGTAGATACTTTTGTTATAATTTTTTGATCAACATATTGTTCAATAAAAATTCGGAAACAAACTGATGTCAAACTATGGACAGTTTTGACAACAAAAATGTTTAAACTCATACAATATTGTAGGAAGTTCCAAATAATGTACGACTAGTTGGGTCTCTTAGCTAACATCGTAAACTTTATATAAAGTCAATTTTCAAGCTATTTGGGTGAACACACAAGAAATGGTTCCAGCTGCAAGTTTGCCTATATTTTCTGTCACTTGGACAGATTTGCCCTTCAGGCTTGGAAAATAGGCTTTACATAGCATACGACATCCAAATCGTGTGTTTTTTTCAGTTGAAAAAGAAAGATAACATATTAAAATTCATCTTTGGTTCTTTGGACCAAGTCATTTGAGGTTATTAACAGACTCATACGGTTTGTTGAATGTGGTTCCATAAAACATAAAAGTGTTTTTGTGTGAAATAGTGTGAAATCAATTGTTTAAGTGCTTGAATTATTAAGGGAATGATTTTTTAAGTAAAGATGGATTAAACATTATATAATACTAGTAATGAACAGAGAAAAACAAGTTAAATGATACCTAATGCTCTCAACACTTAAATAATAAGGAGAAGGATGAACAAAAAGCTTGAATCTTGCAAAAAGCTTAAGAAAGGAGGATGAACAAAGAAAAATCACTCCCAAATGTAGTGTATTTATAGTGAATGATGATGGAATCAACAGGTGGTCGAGCTTGAAAATTATTGGAGGGTTTGGGTGGTGCTTGGTAGTTGAGTTAAACCTTTAAGTTAAAGAAGGATTTTTGTCTGGCAGGATCTACGCGTATCGCGCGGGTTGGAGAGGGGATGATGCGCGTATCGCGCAAGTTTCACTAGGCGCGCTCATTTTGAATTTTACGCGTATTCCGCGGCCATGCCTTCTTGGCTTGCGCGTATCGCGTAGGAACTAGGGTTCCTGGAATTTAAATTGTTAATTTTTTTATATATTTTGTAAGTTCAATTTGTTTAATGATTGTTTTGTAACATTTGGTGTTAACATCAGTAATGTACAATTGTATTTGATGTACGCAATGAAATACAGACATTTGTACTTGATTAATAATTCCCATTGGATAAAAACTCGAATAAATTACATCAGAAATTCACGAATGTTACAATGCAACACATGATAGTTCTTTTGGTAGCAAGGGTAGCCTAGGCGGTCATGCCATATGGTAAATATGTCATTATCTTGTAACTTCTGGTTATGTACCATGTATGATTTGATATAGTTAATATTGGTACAATACTACCAGAGGATAAAGCTTTTAGTTTTATGACAACAGTATCATGACCATTTTTTGTTTCAAGTAACTGTATATATTTGGTATTATTTTCATATTTAGTTTTGAGGTAATAACCATTTTGTCGAATATCTTTATGCATAGTAAATTTCATCTGGATTTACTAGAATACAACGTATCATTTATAATGACTTTAGTACAATAATAAGATGCATGCGTTTCCAAAGCCTTTAATAACGTTACTAATACCAGAGATAGTTGTTAGTGCATTTTTGTGCGGATATTACTGTGCGAATCAGCTTTCCGAAGCGGTAACGTACAAACATGACAAGACAAGTATGAGTGGGGCGAATGAGCCACTCATTCGTATTGATGAGATACACGAATGAGGCTCATTCGTGTTACTCAGATGGGGCGAATGGCTCATTCGTATACCTCATATGAGGCGAATGGTAGAAGCCTATAAATACTTTTTCTTCGTTCTTCATTTGCAAGTTTTGAGTGTTAGTTTGATCAGATTGTTAGAGAGGTCATTCCATTTTGTTATGAGCTTTAATGTATAGATGTATGCTCTTTCGTTACTGATTGTAATCATTGCCATATTGTAATGTAATCATTCGATTAAATATACGTGTTTGACTTTTCTATCAATTTTGTACAAATCTCAAACTTCCTCATTGAATCTTCAATTGGAGCTAAGTTTTGATTGATGTACAGGGATCTACAATAGTACCAACCGGTGTCTGTGTGGGAGACAACTTAGAGGGAAATTTTGTATGTTTAAGAATAGTGTTAATACTTAATAGTACGGGTATCGACCAGAAATTCATCACCCTTAATAGCTCTGTTGGAGCTTGAATACATATTCTGGGTGGGTGAACAATACCCACTTGAAATAGATGAGCAGAGTATTAATCATTGGTGATGCTTTTTGATGACTTCCAATGTGATGAGTAGAGCCAAGAGTTCTAATAACTTGAAATTAGGCATGTAAGCGAACCAAACAGTTCACGAACTGTTCGTGAACTGTTCGGCGGGAAATTCGTTTATGTTCGTTTATTTATTA
>WOUH02000012.1:2535027-2561516 GCA_009936405.2 Stevia rebaudiana
TTTGTTTTGGTACAATCTAAGTTGCGTATTATAGACCGGTTGACTCGATCCTGCCGTTTGACTGACCCGATTACGTGGCAGACCGCCCTCTAGACCGGTCGGAGACCGGGGGCCAAGGAGCGGGGTGTCACATGATGGTTGATTATGTAAATCAAATAATAAAAATAAAATAATTTATAATGTTGTAGTTAAAATGTATATGATTAAAACACCTTTTTAAAGTAGACTGACCTAACTAGAACAAAAATAAGTATGAGTAATTTAATTGAGAAAAAAAGTATGTATGATCTAATTGAAACAAAGCTGAAAGTTGATAATATATCTATAACATTTTTCCATATATATAGAGAGAGAAAGAGAGAGAGTATGGATATTTAATAGGGGAGGGGTGATAAGAAATCTCTTGAATATAAAGAAAACTTAGAAAACTTTTTAAATTCAATTAAATTTTATAAATTTTAGTTTTCAGTACTTTAATTTATAAGACTATAAATACAATAAATAAAAAAAAAGTTGAAAAAAATTTGAAACTCACGAAGTTATGTATATATAACAAAAAATATTACGTATGTAACTAATAAACCTTCTACTAAAAAATAACCCTATTGCAACCTTTTTTTGACACAAAAAGTTGCATTAGGTGGCGTTGCATTAGATCTAATGCAACCTTTTTGTTACCTAATGCAACTTTTTTTTAACAAAGGGTTGCATTTTAAAAAGTTGAATTAGGTAACAAAAAAATTGCATTAGGTCTTAATACAACTTCACTTAATCCTATGAATTCTATAAAAACCACAAAAAGTTCCGTCGACAAGATAATGATTAATTAATTCCCATTCAATGCTCGAAAGGTCCCTTTTGGTTTTACTTTTCAACAAGCATCAAATTTTGTAGATAAGATATATACTATATAAACATGCATCTAATATCTTCTTTCTATATGTCACCAAGTCACCAACCAAACGTCATACACAGCTGGTTCATCTCCACATGACTGATTTCATGACGGACACTGGCGGCGATGGTGGCGGAGATCTGGCACCACCGCCGTACCAACTACTTCCACCGATGATAACACTCCCACCACGGTTTTCTAATGACACCGGAATTAGCCCCGGGCCAATGACACTCGTCTCCAATTTCTTCTCCGATCATTACCCCGACACCGATCTCCGATCTTTTTCTCAGCATATCGATGAAACCTTAACTATCGCCGCCACCGGAGACCCGCCTGATCATATACGATACCATCATGATTCAGCTTCAAGTTGTCAAAAAGAATCAGAAGATGATGATGAAGCACAAAATCACCAGGTAAATTTCTTTGGAGTAGATTAAGGTTTTAGTGATGGTTTTTGTAATATGTAGTTAATACAGTTATTTTTGGAGTTTTGTCGTGAAGGTAACTGGTTTTATAAAAGTGTTTGTATATATATATGGTGGATCTTTTAAGCATATGCTATACAGATGATGTCTTCGTTACTTGTAATAGCGAATTTAAGGTTTTGGGATTTTGTTTGAAATGAATTGGCTATGTGTG
Source organism: Stevia rebaudiana (assembly GCA_009936405.2). NCBI lineage: Eukaryota > Viridiplantae > Streptophyta > Magnoliopsida > Asterales > Asteraceae > Stevia > Stevia rebaudiana. The sequence continues at coordinate 2,536,568 of WOUH02000012.1, forward strand.
TATTGAATTCATTTCTCAAAAAAAAAAAGAAGCTATTTTTCCTTTTTAATCTTCTTTTACATAAAATTTATTTTTTTATTAAAAAACTATCCGTATGGATAGAATGAAACCCTATTATTTCAATGAGAAACCAAAGAAACTCGTATAATAAATTATTTTTTCACAAAAGTTAGGGTAGATTTTATATCAATTTTCGTCATTTAAAAAAAAAAAAAAAAAAAACCCGCACTAAAGATTATTTTTAAAATCTGCCAAAACAAAAAGATGTTTTCAAATGAACTGGTGAGTATTTAGGCATGTTACATATGTAACATATATATTTTACTAAAAAGTGTTCATTTTTTATAAAAAACAATTATTTTTTAAATAGTTACTCACGTTTTTTATTCCGCAAAAAGTCATAAATTTGAAAGTAGAGTTACAAAAAAAAAAAAAAATTTAACTTATCCTATTATATATATATGTAAATAGGAGGTATCTAAATTAAATTACCTTACCAAACTAAGTCATAAGAGTATTCACATTAGCATCTTTATATTTTTCTTTATAATTATTTAAAAATCACTATTTTTTCTCTTTCATATTTAATTAAATAATAATATTTTTTACTTTTTCATTATTTTTTCTCTCTCATATTCAATTAAATAATAATATTTTTTACCTTTTTTTCCTGCTTTTTCTCTCTCCAATTTACTTTAATGAACAGTGTTTCTCTAAATTTACTAGTTTCATCGGTTTCTTTATATCTCCCTACTCACAACCACTTTCAACGAATCTTTATAATATAAAGAACACACTCACATAATTTATAAAGCTCTAACGTGAATACTCTAAATGAGAGAATGACATTTAAATATGTTGAATTCACTATAACAGGTAGCAAGGCTATTTTTGCGTGTTTCAATTTCAAATCCAACAATATGTACACATAAGCCTAATTGTTTTTATAAACATTTCTTGTTTCTATAGGAATTTTTTATTTTTTTTAAATTACATGGTAGTCGATTTTCTTACCTCTTACTCAACTCGTTTAGGATTTGGATTCTCAATTCGATGATTCGAAGCCTAAATTTGGTGCAACGATAACTAAGCCGGCTAATGACGGGTACAAATGGAGGAAATATGGACAAAAACAAGTGAAGGCAAGCGAGCTTCCTCGTTGCTACTACAAATGCACACATACTGATTGTCGGGCGACCAAAAAAATTGGTCATTTTCTTGATGGGGGTATTAGTGACATCATCTATAAAGGTCAACATAACCATGAGCCGCCTACACAGGCCAAATATGGTGCAACCATTAACCAAGAAACAAGTTTTGAAGAAAAATCACTAGACGTTCGTCCACAAGTTAACCATGTGGTAGCAAATGAGGTTGCGGGTGATGCGGCCAATCTAAAGAAAAGGTAATTCCGTACCTTTGTATAAGTGTTTTAATGTTTTATTACTTAAGGGTGATAATGTCTCACAAGAAAATAATCGAATCAGGTTTGAATTATTATACCTGACTTGTTCAATAAACATGTTATGTTTTAGTTGCCATTTTAGTAAACGGGTTGTGCTCAAGTTGACATGTTACCCGTTAGTCTGTTTAATTAAACGAGTCAACCCATCAATTCGTTTAACCAGTTTTAGGTGTGTTCAGCTTAAGCTTAAGTTGATACCTATAATACAAGTACATATTGGGTTGTGTTGGCCGTTGGGTTTACAGAGATGGAAGGATGATGAGTGGTGGGAAGCAATGAAAAATTGAATAGAGTCTTGTTATTTTGGTAATATTTGTCTTCGATAATTTAAAAAGAGCTAGATGGTGTATTATTAATTTGTATGAAATAGTACCCATAGGAGTTCTTATTTTTTCATATTTTCCTTAAATAAGGTTAAATATGTTGACTTTTACCCAAAGTGTTGTTGAGTTTCATGTGTAACATATCGATGCATAGTCATTATCATTACAGAAAATAAGAACTTGTAATTGTAATTAATATTGTTTATATTATCATATTTTTTGCATTTTACCGAACTAATTTTTTAGCCACCTATTTTTACTTGACCAGATTGACCCAATCTATATATTAAAATTTTGTATTAAATTTTTTAGATCCATCACCTGTCAACCCATCAATCGAACACAAGTCACCCCTATCCTCCTTAGTCTTTAAAACAAAATAATGTTATTTAATTGTGTTTAATGTGATGGGGTGCAGGAAGACCGAGTTGGGGTGTGTGGACCGGGATAGATCATCTCGATTGATGGTTACTGAATCGAAAATTGTGGTCCAAACAAGAAGTGAAATTGATATATTAGACGATGGATTCAAATGGCGAAAATATGGGCAGAAAGCGGTGAAGGGGAATAGTTATCCCAGGTAATAATTTGGCAATCCTAGAGTTTGATTTGATTTTTCAACATTGAGAATTTTCAAATGATTTATGATGAATGATCATTTTTACATTTTTAGTTTTTGGTTACTCGCTATATACCACCATGACTTTTGTGCCTTGGAGTACACTAAGACCATATGTTATGGTCTAACGCAAGGGACATGAGAATGATGTGGCGTGTGACCGCGTCACCCATAGGTAAGAGAGGCGTGGGGTGAGGGGGTCACGTGACAGAGGGGTACGTTGAGTTGTTTTTCTATCTTTCAACCAGTTGAAATATACGACCCCACATTTCTACTTTTAACCTATCACTCTCACTCTTCACCCAGATGAGCACACTCTCTTTACTACGTGACGGTTGCTCACCCCTCACCCTCCCATGGTTATAACACACAGTCTAATACGAAATATCAAATGAGGATCTACATTTTATCTTGTATAGTGAAGTTGCTATCTTGGATAACGACTGATACAAGACAAAAAAACTAGAACTCTGGTCTAACTTATTCAATATAGGTAACTTTAAGACACAAAGGTTGCCATCTTAAATAGTAACGAACCAAAAATTGAAACAAAAGAATAACTCCATTTACCATTTAACATTTTCAAAATAACCCAATTTCGAAAAACAGAGTTAGAGTTTGGGTTGGCTCATACATAAGTTTTAAATTTCAGGAGTTACTACAAATGTGCATACATGGGATGCAAGGTTCGAAAGCAAGTGGAAAGGGTTTATTTAGACCCAAACTCTGTGGTAACTACATATGAAGGCAAACATAAACATGATATTCCTGTTCTTGCCAAACGTTCAAGTCGCAATGAAATCCACGTTAAACCCGAATGACTTTATTACAACTGAAAGAAGAGCGAATCATATCTTAGACGTGAGTTTAAACCTCGTTAATAATTGAAGTGTGCAAAATGCAGTTGATACCACCCCACGTGTTAAGATTTCGACGGTACACAACTCGGATATGTTTGGAGTTATGTAACATTATTTCCAATGATATATGGTTGTATGATTGTGGTGCGCCCATATAATTATATGTGTGGGCCCTCGAAGGGTAAATTGAATTGCACTAATTTTCAGTAATCATAAGATATACTAAGTACGATGATAATATACGTTTGTATGATGCTCTATTTGTTAGTTTTGTAACATACGTCGTCAACCCTTCGGCCATGAGGGATGGGTATAACACCCAATTCATTTTTTTTAAGACAAACGTACACACCTCTAAATTTACTTCTAAATTTACAACAAATGTTCACTATACAGTCCATGTTTTTTAACATCAATTTGTCTTACGAGGTTTGAATTCACAACAAGATCGAGATATACATGAAAAGTACACCTGAAAGTCTGACACATATGTACAAGTTTTGACTCAAAAGACAAATCAACTTATTTGAAAGCATGACTTTCTGATTATGAAAAAACACAAGACTATGTGATCCAACTTTGCGTCTTTCATCAGTTTAATTAGGGGATACATTGTGTGTGGTCCTATGATCACAACTCGACAATTTTTAAAATTCAGAAGTCTTATCTAACACTATAGCTAATTTAAGAGCTATAATTCACAGCCCGAAACCCACCCCAATCTTTTTATTAATTTTTAAAAATAATTTTACGATTAATATATACGCTATCATGTGATAAAGATAACCAAACAGAGATAAATATTGTTAACATATATCAATTTAGGTAACTTATAATGATGAACATTACAAGTTTAAACCAAAACTGATTAGATCAAATGAACATGATCTACCAATCAACTATAAAATATCTTTATCGAATAAAAAATAAAAGATTAGACGTGTCATGACGTAACTCGGGCAGAAAAAAAAAGATTAATTATTCATAGCTTGTAACCTAGTAAGATGTTCCTATTCTTGTAAAAACATACAATGAAATTTAACAAAAATGTTTACGGGTGACCCGTTGTTGACCAGAACAAGTTGTTTGATTCAACCTTAATCATACAATGATTAAACCATCCATATGAGGACTCCTCATGGCCCGAACCGGATTCTCAGATCTTGAATCAAAGCGGTTAGACCCATTTCAAGACCGGTTGTTGAGACCAGAACGACAACCTAGTAACCAGGGATGGCTGCAAAACGGAACCCGTGTGCACCCCTCCATGAATAATATGCAATTCGCGTCTCGTAGAACCCTAAATAAATAGTCATCATAACTCATTACTAACGAGTCAAAATATGCTTCAAAACCTCATCATCGGTTATTCTAGAAATAGGTTATAATTCAAACATTTAAATAATTATGATCTTACTAAATACATTACCTTTTCTATAAAATTCAAAACAAAATGAACAATAACGAGTATTAACGGGTCGGTCCCCACATGTTCGAACCTATTTACCCATGTCGCACCTTGAGTATAGTAATGTCAATCGTGTCAGGTTGGCGAGTTGAATTGTACAACTTGAACATGAGTACACGACCCGTACTCGTGTTAAAAACATCAACCCTAACCAAGACGGCCAGACACACATAGAATCATGCAACTCGAACAAGACATGTTTAACCCATTTATCTAAACATGTCAAACGGGTTAAACGGTTCGTGGGCAGTGATCAAGTTGTAAACATGCTAATGGAATTGGTGGGTTGTAATAAATATGTTAAGCAGGTCACAAGGTTAAGCTATTTACTTAAATCAAGTTTAACTATTTAACATGTCAACCTAAACACGACCTGTTTATTAAACGTATTAGATATAGCAACCCAAAACTCGTCATGTTTCGGGTGGAGTCAAGAATTGCCTCTATATATATATATATATATATATATAGTAATATAATATATATAGTAATATAGGAAATTTTATAATACAAAGGGTTTTTTTCATGAAAACGTAAGAAGGATTCTTGGCCCTTGATCAGAAAAATCAATGGTTAATATGAAATGGGCCCCACTTTGTACAAAAAACCTTAGGTAAATATAACTAGAAGGGGAAAAGACAAACATCCACATTTTTTGAAATAAATCAAGTTCCACCCGTTTTTTATAAATTAAATAACTTTTGCAAGTTTTATTATTTAAAAAAAATACACCATAAAATAGAGAATTTTATTACCTTTAATTTGAGTATAGTATTGATATGATTTTTTCAATTTTTTTAACGTGGTCCGTATTTTTTCGACTTGGTCCGTGTTTTTTACACAGTTTATATCGATTATGCAATCCTGAAATTGCAGTCCGTTTTCTATAACTGCAGTCCGTATTTTTAAGGCTTCAGTCCGTATTTTTTAAGCTTTGGTCGGTTTTTTTACCCATTTTTTGTTTGTGAATAGATAAGCTTAAGTCCCAGTCCGTTTTTTCATAACTACAGAACATATCTTTATACCATCAGTCCTTATTTTTATAACTATAGTTCGTCATTTTTACTCAGCTTGGTACGTGAACATATATAAAAAATATCTTTTTACGTTCTCACCCTCACCCTGATGACACGTGTCATATTGACATATTCATGCACGATTTTTCCCTTTTGTACGTTAACCTTTCCTATATATATATATATATATAGTAAAATACCTGGGAGGAAGGTGAGAGTCCCGAGTCCAAACAGGCCACATGCTTGTGAGTTGTCTCCTTCCATGTGGCCCGTGAAGATGAATAACGAAAGAAGTAGAAGCACACATCCAAATAATAGAAGACAAAGTGCAAGCCCAACTGATATCCATGGGATTTTATCCAATGCGTCTGCTGACATGTCAAACCTCGGGTCAAATGTATTTTTATCGTCTTCATCGACAGCAAGTCGCGTGTAATTTATGTTCCGTCTAGATGTCATATCTCCTGGTGTTAACTCTGAATTGTAGAAAACAAGTTCTGATACGCCACAAGCATCCAAACCAAATACAAACTCACCTATTTTTGAAAAATAATTAATAGATTTCATTCACCTACCAAAGATTTACATATAATCTAATATATAATATATAGATAAAATATATATTAGATGTGATGTCTTGCGACTAATGCAGTCTGATGCGATCATATACGTGATGAGGACTGATGCAACGCGTTATGAAGGTGACCAATATTTGAATAAACTAGACCATCGATTGCAATGAGTTTGACTTTTACAAATTTGATTAAACGAATCTGACCATCATTAAGAAATGGGTTTGAGTACTCAAACAAATTTAAATATTGACATAACAAATCTAACCACAGATCATGAAAATATCTTCTATTTTAGTGTTTATAAGCAAGAATCATTCTAGATTTCCTTGTCTCCATACAACAATTGGCAGATAAAACAATCTCAACATGTTTTAAGTTTCATAATCGTCAACGATTAAAATGCATGTACAAGTATTCTTTTGCATCCAATTTACTTCTAGTTTATAACCTTTCGTAATGTAATTCTTCACCTTACACATATTAAAAATGTTAATGGCAAAATCATGCCCGAAATCAAATAAGATTCACGAACAACTATCTGCTAAAGCTTACATATCAACCCTAACAATCTTCATTTCCCTGTTTTCAATCAATTCATCACATAAAGGCATAAAGCTACCATTATATCTCAATCTTTCTATAAAATTTAATAAAATCGACATTCTTAAATCTTAAACAGACGGACAATTCTATACCCGTTCAAATCATCAAAATACATGTTTTCTTATATCTAAACACGCTCATGAAATTGGGAGAAATTGAAACAAGAAATGGATAACATACCTATCAAATATCGACGATGGAGGAATCGAGAAGAGAGATGAGTCGGCAATGGCGGTTTCAGCCGTTTAAATCTGCAAATCCGCATTCCATCGGGTCTAGCAAATTGTTCTTGATCAATAATGGCATCGCCTCCCCCTTTCGTCGCCGACACGATAGAAATTGGGTTTTTGAATTTTTATTACGGACTTTTTGTTATTATTTTTAAGTTTTGATAACCGTAATTAATTGGTGGTTAAAACCTAATTCCAAATATAATTTATTATAATCTATTTTAACTAGTTTTTTTTACCTCCTGCCCGTTGAGTAGGGATTCCACCGAGATCTCGAAAATCTACACGTTGATAGAAAAACATATCTCAACAGTTTGTCACGTTAGCTTTAAAACTTAAAGTGTCACCCCGTTGTAGAAGCAACTGTAAACTCGTTTGTCGCGTGTTGCAGAGAAGGTACCGATACGATCTCTTGAATATTTAAACGTAGATACGAAAAAGTCATAATGATTGTCATTTCGGAGTAAAACTCTAAAGTGTCACATGTCTTAAAAGTAACTGTCACTCCTTCTGTCATGTGTTACAACGGGAACCAACACAATATCATATATCTAAACGCATTATACAAAAAAAAAATAATAATAAAAAAAAAAACGTCACAATGGTTGTCACTTTGCTATAAACCTTAAAGTGTACTTTGTCGTAAAAGTAAGTTTCATTTAAATAAAATGAAGAAAGAAAAGAAAAACAAAACAAAACAAAACAGTCTCCCGTTGTTTATTAAAAAATAAAACATAAATAAATAAATAAAAAATAAAGAATAAACCTTTAGTTACTATTTATTAGGTCAATTTTGTAAATATTCAATCTTGCTTTTTCAGCATTAACATTTGGGTTTTTATCAATTATGTGAGAGTTCTTTATATTATAAAGATTGGTTGAGAGTAGCTGCGAGTAAGAGATATAGAGATTAGAGAAGCAGATGAAACTAATAAATACATATAAACATTGTTCATTAAAGTAAATTTGATAGAGAAAAAGGGTAATAATAAATGTATAAAAAGGTATTATCTGATTGAATAGGAGAAAGAATGTAATGACAAAGATATAAGACCATGGGGTATACGTAATGGTTGAAAGGATGAGTGGTTGTGACACGTAAGCGGTCACGTATGATAAAAAAAGACACTCACTTAGGGTGGAAATGTCAAGTGGTGTGAGTGTGTGAGTGATTAAAAAGTAAGAGAGTGAAGTGATGTATTGTGATTGGTAAGAGGGTGAAATGGTATTCTGATTGGTTGGAAAAAATAAAAAAGGCAAAAAAACTCAATTATCATCTTCACCGGCATGGTTCCAATCACGAGAAAATAAATTAGTTAAAAATAATTAAATAAAAAAAGACCTATTTTAATAATCATTTTCAAACACCTCAATTTAGTAAATAAGTATTTCATTTAAAGAGAAAAAAAAAACTCTCAAATAAATCAACTATAACACTGAATCAAAGCTAAGTGAAGTTATTTACCAATGATCTTCTATCCTAATGGTGTTCAAGGTTCACTTAGGACATAAAAATCTTGAGTAAGCCAGGGGTTTTCACCTCAGGGTTTCCCTCCTGAATGGTTGGGTCACCAAAAAACTGGGTTAAAATAATAAGGGATTTCGTCTTTGACGTCCCAATACTTGACCAACCGTGCCGTTAAAAAAAAACTGAAGTTATTTATTGAGCTTCTGACCCAAGTTTATATGAAAAGGCGATGTTGGCTCGTTTGGCCCAAAAAACCACTATGTCCAATAACGCATTTGTAAGGATAATCTTTTTTAGAATCAATTTATAACAAAACATTTTGCCTCAATATTTATGCTTAATACATTACATTTTGCCTCAATATTTATGCTTAATACATTTAGTTCACTTTGTGTGACATAAACCCTTTTGACAATACAACGTGATGGACTAAATCCTTATGCATGTTAGGATTTTAGGGTTGAACACACTAATTGTTTTGTTTTATAAGAGTGAATATACACCCTTTTAAAAATTTACTCATAAAAATCATCAATTATCTACTTTGTAGGAACTTGACTAAAAGGTCATCCGGATTTACTTTTATAATTTCAAACAAGTGCATAACCACGTACGATGTGAGCCTATAACCCATAGATATAAACCCTAGATAGTATGTGCTTTCAAAGTAAACATGATCAGTCTTTGGGTTGGTTCAAACGAGTCACAATTTAGCTATCACGCGGGGGTTTAAAATCAGATTTATTACCTTCGAATACATTATAAAGTTAGTTGTATGCTTTTCGATATAGGCATACCAATTATTCAAATAAATTTATAATTTTTTTTATGGAATCAGATTCCAAATAGAAACAAAATATAGCGAATATGAGATAAAAACACGTTTTTTTATCGTGCCTATGAATCTTAAACATTTTTGTGATTTGTTTTTGTTTTGTTTTTATGTTTAGCATATTTATGTCTTAGATTTGGTTTTAAGAGTCTTTAACTTTATATACAAACTTCCAAAAGAAAATTATAGTAGATATGATCTAAAACTCAACACAATAATCATGAGGTTTTGAGTTGGCTAGTCTTACCTGATTAATATGCACATTGTATTTGATTTTATTAGTTTAACAAACATGTTGTGTTTGATTGAACCGCTTAACATGTAGTGAATATGTTAGGTTTGGGTTGTGGTCACACACTTACACTAAACAAGATAGGACTTCAACGTGTTTAAAATTAGATTGAAAGATAAAAAAGGACATTTTAGTTCAACTCGTCATTGCGTTAGCAATTTGTTCAACTTGTGACTAGATTACATCTCATTACAATAAATCAACCCATTTTGACATGCCATCTCATTTTGATAAATGAGTTACACACATCATATGCTGGTAGCCTGATTATTTGGTTTTAGGTTTGCTCGGATTAGAGTTCATATATTTTTCTTTACATGAACAAATATATAAGCCGTGTAGTAAGTTTCAACGACCTATTGTCACCCTTAAGTCTGTATTAGTTCTAAGCAAATTAGAACCATTTTTTTAACCTATTGTGATAATACGTTAGAGTAATATAAATCTAATTTTAATAAAAAAAATTATATTACAATTCTGTTAATGAATTATGAAAAAAGAAACTAATGTAGTAATACACGTATCGTATTTGTTTTAGAGTTCTTCATTTTGATTATAGGTAGATATTACGAATATCACGTAATTTAAACTCGTCGTACTATCAATATGTTTCTTGTGACTTGTGAGTGACCAACGTTTTGTTACGCCACGCATCATACACCGATACGACACATGTGAATTGTCGTAAACACGTGTCCATTACAATACAATGTATTTTTGTTCAAGACTTTTCATGTAAAGGAGAACCAGATTCAATGTAACGGGATGTATGGTTACCAATAAATTCATGAGGAATCACATGTATTATATGATGTATCAAAGGTTGTATAGTAGACAACTTTTTTCTATCAGTTTGCTTACATATGGTATTACAATAATCATTAAGATATTTTGATGTTAGATATTCAATCATAATCCTTGAACTAATAAATATGAAGACGTTACTATAATCAATTTTGTTTCATATGAGGCTTGCTGACAGAAATTTTCTTTTATAGTTTTGTGTCATGTAATCTTAATTCTTTTCGGTAGGAATAGTAACATCCACTCTTTTCAAAACTAGTTTAAATCGACCGATTTAGTCGTTTACCGCTATAAAATTCGATATGGTTAAGGTCGGTTTTTAGGGGTTTATTTTTTTTGTCCATACCATCAGTTTAAACGGATTTTCTAGTTCAAACCGGTGAACCGATTTTGTGCTAACAGTAAAAAATTAAGTATAAGGGGCCAAGGTGAAAGTTTTAAAACACGATTTGAACATTTAAGTATTTAACATACCTGGCTACGTAGATCAATGAACACTAGTCTCTAATCTCCGATCATTCATCTCCAATCGGATCATCACCGATCAATAATCTCCAATCGCCGATAATTTCTCTGCTCATTCCGATCATCCTCTGCTTATTCCGATCATCTCTTCGTCAAGTTTTTGTTTTTTCATAAGTTTTGCTACTGTTTTTAACATGATTTTGTGTAGTGATGATTCAAACCGGATTGATTTAACATCAATTCTAGACTTTTGTTTGCTCCTTCCGATCATCCTCTACTCATTCCAATCATTTCCATATTTTTGCTACTGATTGAACTATATGCTATATAGTATATAGTAAAAGCTTGTAATCAGATTGACTCTAAGAATGGGCAGGAACCCGAATTAAATTCAGAGTTGATTCATCACCTGGTGTCCTTTAAACTCCAGATGCGCAGGAACCCTATAGAATGGGTAAACCTTCGTCCCCCATCCGAATCGAACCCGTGTTAAATCCGAAATCGATCCATCACCTGATGTCCTTCAAACTGTCGCCAGATATATTCAAACCCTTAACCTCTATATTAAAAAGCAAGAGTCCAAATTATTGAGATAAATTTTCATGACATATACACACGAAGTAAGAGCCTTCACATTAGCTTCTCCATCTTTATTTATATAAATCACTTAAAATAATAATTTATTTTCTCTTCCGTACGATTAAATAATATTTTTTAATATCCTTATCATTATTTTTCTCCCTCATTCACTCACAACCACTTTCCTATTCAATAATAAATTACTTTTTTAAAATCACTAACTTTTCTCTCTCCTATTCAATTTACAAAATCACTATATTTTCTCTCTCGTATTCTCTATACATAGAGAATCTACAATTTTTTCTATATTCCTCCACTCACAACCACTTTCAATAAATCTTTATAATACAGAGAATACACACTAAATTTGGGGAGCGTAATGTGAATGCTCTAAGTATATGTTAGAAGTGATTTCTAGTACTGCTAGATACATAATTACATATACTAAAGTAATAATATAAAACAATGAAATTGTACCCTTTAAATCTATATAATATTATTATTTATTTATTCTATGTAATTTGCTGACGCTATAACTATTTTGAAGTATGCATATAAAATAATTTTATATTGGAAGGTCCACCATTTCGAGTGAAAAAAGAGAACCTGAATCTCTTCAATTATTCTCGTTTGCCCATTCACAAAGCTTTCCTTCTTCATCCCCCTTTCAAACCCTTGTTGCACAGAAGGTATGCGAATCTTTATCACTTTTCATCCATCTTTTTCTGCACACATGTCGCCATTTGTATGTTAATTTCTGTAATCAAATGCATTTCAAGAATCTTTGCAATTCATTTCACATTTGGGTTTATTCGCAGTTAGGATTGATCATCATAAATCGGAAATATAACGATTAATCGAGCTCGTTTTTGTTGTTACTAGGTTAGTTTGTTGAATTTTCCGTTTGATTTTGTTGTTCTGCATGTCTGAATCTTCAATTTTTTTGGAGATTGGTGTTTCTCTATGATGATGGAATTCAGATCTTCGGGATTGGGGGTTTTTGGTCGGTGCAATAGATTGATTTTGATTTTATTTTGATGTTCTGAACTTGATGCAAACATTTCTATTGATTTTATCTCCTATTAGATGAGAATTAAAATTCCTTCGTTTGATGGCTCAAATAATAAATTTTTTTTTTTTTAATTTTAGGTTTGGGGTTTTTCACCGGATACATGTTTGCAAAATTTTTCATACTTAAAAGATTGGGGAGATTACCCTAAAAGAATTTTAATTAGCATGATTAGTGATAATATATGTTAATGTTGGTTCATGTTCCTTGTTAGTTACATGTCAATCAATTAGATTTACTTTGATATCCACTAAACCTGAATCTGATTCTTATTTCTATGATTAAAAGTTTAAAATCCTTTTTCGAACCGATTATTGACCCTACACGCCACTATCAATATTGTTTCCAATTTCGTGGTTTGTTAAGTGTCAATCAGTGAGATGTTATTTAGTGTTAACAGAACCAAATCTGATTATTGTTTTCGATGATAAACATGCTTCTTTTTCAATCAGTTAATAGTCTCTTACACGACACTTAGTTTTCACCCTTTTGATTATGCTGCTAACGAGGCGTGCAAATTGCATATATTCTATAAATCTATTTGCAAATTGCTCTACAACAAAATATATATCTCTTTTTTCTTGATTATTATCTGCAACACGGATCTTACTTAAACAACAAGATCCTTTCCTTTTCTTTTCTTTAACTACTAATTGAACACTTATGGAAGCTTGTTGTGGATGTTATTATGCAGTTTTTTTAAATTTATTAATGATTTGTTTTTCATGTATATGAGTTTTGAATCGCGTTTTCAGGATAAGATATGGAGGGATCAGGACACCACGTGAGTAGTGTCGACATGTTTTTAAGAAATTACAAACTTGGAAAAACACTCGGTATTGGTTCGTTTGGAAAAGTCAAAATTGCAGAACATGCTTTGACGGGTCATAAAGTTGCTATCAAAATTCTTAACCGTCGCAAGATCAAAAACATGGATATGGAAGAAAAAGGTAGAAACTTAATTAAAATAAATAAAATTCATTGCTTCATGATTTCTTTTCATATAAATAAGTTTTTGAATTGCATTGTTCATGCTCTTTTTTCATATACTTTTTTCAGATCAAATAATATCATTTGTTGTTGCTTTTTGCAGTTAGAAGAGAGATCAAGATTTTAAGATTATTTATGCATCCGCATATTATCCGGCTTTATGAGGTTATAGAGACACCATCTGATATATATGTTGTTATGGAATATGTAAAATCTGGTGAGCTTTTTGATTACATTGTGGAGAAAGGCAGGTTGCAGGAGGATGAGGGTCGGAATTTTTTTCAGCAGGTGATTGTTTAATTATATTAATATTTTTATTATTGATTATATTAATATTATAATTTTATTCTTACCATATAATATTATTATATCAGTATTATTATTATTATTAATACTTTTTCAGCAGGTGATTGTTTATTATTATTATTATTATTATTACCATATAATATATTTGTTGGAATTTACTAATTAATTAATTAAACTGGAGCAGATAATTTCTGGTGTGGAGTATTGTCACAGGAACATGGTGGTTCACAGAGATCTTAAACCAGAGAACCTGTTGTTGGATTCCAAATGCAATGTCAAAATTGCTGACTTTGGTTTGAGTAATATTATGCGCGATGGTCATTTTTTGAAAACGAGTTGCGGGAGTCCAAACTATGCAGCCCCAGAGGTATGGATTATTGATCGTGGGTTTTAAAAATTTATTGTACTTTTTTGAGTTAATTACACATATGGTCCCTATGTTTTTGCAGAAAGTAACATATATGGGTACTAAGGGTTTAAAGTAACAGGCTTGAGTTTTATGCTTTCAATTTATAACAAGTTTGTGTTATAAGGTTAACTTCTGTCCGGTAACCTTTTCGTTAAATTTGGGTGAAATGACCAAGATACCCTTTGAACTGTTTTTTGGTCATTTCGCCGTATTTTAACGATAAAGTAAACTTGTTACAAAATAGAAAGCGTAAAACGAAAAGCTGACTGATCCTGTTACTTTCCGCAAACGAAAGGGATTATATGTGTAATTAACTCTACTTTTTAGAATATTTGATTTTATGATGTGTTTTGATTTATCTTAGGTTATATCGGGAAAGCTGTACGCGGGACCCGAGGTTGATGTGTGGAGTTGTGGTGTTATCTTGTATGCTCTTCTTTGTGGTACACTTCCTTTTGATGATGAAAACATTCCAAACCTCTTCAAGAAAATTAAGGTGCATTTAATTTATATAAAATCCATTAATTAGTCATTCAAATTGTGAAAACGCGTTATTAATTATTTAAAAATTATTTTTGTTGTTGTTGTTTAGGGTGGAATATATACTCTACCGAGCCACTTATCACCTGGAGCAAGAGATCTAATTCCAAGAATGCTAGTGGTGGACCCCATGAAACGAATAACAATTCCTGAAATACGCGTTCACCCGTGGTTTCAGGCACATCTTCCCCGCTATTTGGCTGTTCCTCCACCAGATTCAATGCAGCAAGTAAAAAAGGCATGTTGATCGCTGACCTTGTTCACCTTTTTTTTTTTTTTTTTAAATTTTGCTGCCTTTGGGTAATTAAAGTAATTTTTATTTTGACAGACTGATGAAGATATTCTTTTGGAGGTGGTTAAAATGGGGTTTGATAGGGACACCCTGATTGAGTCACTTCGCAACCGCGTGCAAAATGAGGTATTTTTTTCTTCGCCTTTTTAATTATGTTAGCAGATATGGGTTTACATTTAATTTATTTATTTATTTATTTTTATTTTATTAAATTTTTTTTTGCGTATTTTGCAGGGTACGGTGGCATATTACTTGCTATTGGACAACAGGTTTCGTAACTCAAGTGGCTATTTGGGAGCCGAATTCCAGAAACCTATGGTTAGATTGTTTTCCTGACCCTTAAACTAATCAGTTTTTAAATATAAAATTTATTATTTTATCTGGTGAACATATTTTGGTTCAAATTATCTGATTTTTATGTTAATCAATTTCATTCTAGCTGCTAGACTACTGTTTATTAAAGAATAAAATGGAATAACTTAATTACCCTCTTTGAATCTAATTTCAAAGATTTTTACTCCCATCTGACAAGTCTTAATCTTTTTTAAACAAGAATATATCTTTTAGTCAAATAACGCGTACATTTTAAAAAATCAGAAATACTCAAGACAACTGATTATCCGATTAAAGGTTTATTACAAATTCAAACACATCTCTCTATTGTTGATTCTTGATGATTAAAATCACATTATCTCTTTCTAAAAACCATCCAAACACCCCTAAAACATATATATCTAAATTCTGCATTTTTACCGATTTGCGGTTGTAGGATGGATTCAACCGAAATGAGGCTGCTTCTTCAATAATGCCACAACGTCCAACCGCGTATATGGATTATCAAGGAATAAATATGAGAAACCAAGTTGAGAGAAAATGGGCTCTTGGGCTTCAGGTTAAGTTTCCTTATAATAAGCAAACAACTGCATATATGGTAAACAGAAATATTATAAAAAATTTGTAGTTAATTACATAGATGGTCCCTATGCTTTGGGTGAATTAACAAGTTTAGTCTAACCAAAAAAAGTAACAAGTTTGGGGTTTTTTCCTTCAGTTTTGTAACGACTTTGAGTATTAAAGCTAGCTTCCTTTAACTTTTCCATTAAATTAGACTAAAATGACCAAAATATCCATAGACTTTTAAACAGTACAAGTCAAAGGGTATTTTGATCATTTCACCAAAGAAATTAAACCTGTTACTTTGCGCAAACAATCTGTGTAACTAAGTCAATAATTTATTAATAATTTCTTGTGTTTTGACAGTCTAGAGCGCATCCTCGTGAGATTATGACCGAAGTTCTTAAAGCTTTGCAAGAACTGAACGTGTGCTGGAAAAAGATCGGCCATTACAACATGAAATGCAGGTGGGTCCCACGCAACAACTCAATGCAAAGTAATCATTACTTCGGAGACGAGTTAACCATTGTAGAAACTGACGGTGCTTCAACCTCCCCGAGTGTGGTCAAATTTGAGGTCCAGGTATGTTTCTTTGTTTATTTTTAATCAATATCGCGTATCGGTTCTGATTCTTAAACATGACAATACGTCTGCAACACTTTTTGCAGCTTTACAAAACTCGAGAGGACAAGTATCTTCTTGATCTACAAAGGATTCAAGGACCTCAATTTCTGTTTCTAGATCTTTGTGCTGCATTTCTCGCTCAGTTACGCGTCCTCTAGTGAAATTACAATATTGCCCTTTAATATGAAGATTGGCTTTCTCCATGTATCCATTCGCGTGTGATGAAAAGCTAGTGGCTGTTGTAAATAACCAGTTCTTCATGTTTCAGTTGTTAGAGTACTATGAATGAAAACATCATCTCATTCGCAGGCGGCTGTTGTGAGCCAATCTTTTTGCCGACTCACCACGAGTCTGGGCCCCGCCTCACTTTAAAAAATTAGCTACCTTGATTTGCGTCTTTTTTTTTTTTAAGTATTATTATGCATCATGATGATGATGATGATGATGATGATGATGTTTGTGTACAATGATGCAGTAGTTGTATGTGAGCTTTTTTGCTCTTCATGTGAAAATATGGATGATTAGACTTATGAAGCTTATTGATGTTGTTCAATACTTACTTTACCTCTTTCATGTCATTTGAGTAGTAAAGTGAATAAAATGTTTTTTTTATGTTTGGTGTATGTAGTATTCTTATAAATATAATCTCTAGGTTTGCCTACATTGATCAGTTTTAGTGCCGTTTTATGCTAAAATCAGTCAGTTTATATATGTGTTTGATTTATTTTTTTGGTTCATTTTTTAATATGAAGCCAAATTTTACAGAATCGTTAAAAAACTGCTAATCAGAAGTTGTAGACTCATTATAGAAAGTAAAACTGCATCATTCCTTAGATTGCCTAATCGGACTCGTGAAACTAGCCATCTATCGTTGATAATGTGTATTGCTTGGTGTAACAACTAGCAAATGTGTTCATTATATATACTAGCTTAAAACCTGCGTATTATACGGGATTATCAACATTTAAAATGTTTATCATTAAATCATTGCATATTTATTAAGTAGTTTGTTGTAAACACTCAAAACAAATAAATGTTGTAAACATTCAAAACAAATAAATATTTGACACTTATATAACTATAAATTATGGTTTGGGATTTTAAATTATCCATTATCACTTTTTAAAAATAATTTCGTTAAATTTAATTGTTAATTATACAAATTAAATCAAAGTCAAAATTAAAATTTAAATAGTCTCTAAGATTTGCAAGGTTCAGTATCAGTCCACCCTTAATAATTTTCGTTCATAACGTTTCAAGTTTAACATTTTTCCTCATTAAACCCTTTACAAAAAACTGTCAAGTTTGACACGTTTAGAGACGAAAACTGTTAGACTTGAAACGTTATGGACGAAAATTTTTAAGACTTGAAACAGTATGAATGATTTCTATTAACGGTGGTAAAAATTATTAAGTATTGCAAACTTTGGAGATAAACAGTGCAGTTTATTATTTTAAATATATATGATAAATATTTAATTTAATAAGAACAAATTTAATGATTTTAAAATTTAAATTTATTTTATAATTTATAATAAAATAAAAAATATAAAAATTATGTATTGACATGTGTCATTATTTGTAATCATTTATTATAGGTAGATTAAATTAGATTTTGTGTCCGATTAGAATTAGAATCACTTAAAATATAAGAATCTTTTTTATGAATGAGAAACAGAATTTTAGACTTTTAGTAATACCATAGGTGGGAGTTAACTAGTTAAGTAATAAACTGGATGGAGTTAATAATAAGGTGAAATAAAATTCATAATAAGGTGAAATAAAATTCTAAAATACGAGAACGATGATGACCGAAAGTCCGAAATGACATCATCAAGCAAATCACATCTGACTAGAAAGTATTTTAACTCTTTACAATTTCACCGTATGCCTACAAAATGCGTGATTTACAATATCTAACCCAAAAATAAAATAAGCAAAATAAAACCCAAACCTGAACGAGAATCCCTCATTCCAGGAAGACGTTCTTCCCTTCGTGATCTTCAAATTTCCCCAAAAATCAACAAACTATAAGTAGCTGGAAGGAAGATCATCACTCAAAATTTTGTCACCTTTGCGAGTGTGCGAGGTCTACGACGGTCCGCTCACTCCATGCCCTGAGGATGCGCAAAAAGGTAAACTTCGATTGTTGTTCTTCGATCTGGTTTTTTCTTAATTTGCTTGATTCAATTATGCACTTTGTGATTCGCATCATGTTTTGAAGTTGATTTATGTATTGTATCTCGCGATTTTGGATACTGTTTGTTTGAAATCTGTAGTGACTGGTAATTGAATTGTAATGAAGTCGATTTTAGCTGAATTTTGTGAGGAGTTTATTTTTGGGGTTTTGAACTTATGGAGATCGGGATCTGAGGTTTTAGTGTAAATATATGTTTGGATAGTCTGTTGTATCTTAAGTTGATGAATTGTTCAAGTACATCAGAGGATTTGAATTTCCTTACTGTCATAAAAAAAATTGTTTGTAGCAGGGAATTCAAAATTTATCTGGTTTTAGAGAAGGAAATTTAATTAAATATTGATTTAGCAATGCAAGTGCATTGTGCTAAAGAATCAATGGTTTTTGAGAAGGATGAACATGTTTATGCATCTATTTAAGAGAATTATTTAGTATTTTGTTAACATAAAGGAGAGAAAGCACCGAAGCACTAATAACATAAGCCACATTAAATGCATCAATGATCATGGATTCGTAGATTCAAAGATGAAAACTTAATAAAAAATAACATGATTGTAGAATAAAAAAGGTCTTCTTTTGATAATTTATTCAGCAGGAGAAGAGAACTTGTTGACAATTTTGATGATTCTACTAAATTTTGTGTGTAGAGTCATGTTGTTGCTCTCTAGTTGTTATAATTTATCCTTAATATAATGAGGATGTCATCTTAATGGCAGATACCTTGCTACTAAATACTAACCCACAAAAACAAATGAGATATAAAAACTTTTACGATTAGTTTGAGATATTGGGCTTATTAGCTATTAAGTTACAGTTAAGACTCTGTCAAGGGGGCTAATAAGCATCGATTAAGGGATTAGATGGTTTTTGGACATTTATATTTTGATCAGATGATTTATAGATTGATACATGGGATGTGGAAAACTTATCTGCATGTGTTGATTATCTAAATCTTATATTGATCTTCTATCTGGTTTATTCACATTTAACGTCTCGTGTTTCTTGATTTCTCATTTTGAAGGTGGTTACAAATTACGATCTGCCATAATAATATAGCTGGATATAAAACAAACTCATACAAATTTAGAAAACATGGGGTGTGCAAATCAACAATTTGAAGTAGTTGCAGTTTCCAGAAACACCAAAGATTGTTCATGCACACCACCTCGATCTTCTTCCGCATTCATGGTCAATTCAGAAATCGGTGCAGTTTTAGCTGTCATGAGAAGAAACGTACGGTGGGGATTTCATTACACAACAGATGATGATCAGCTCGATCACCCTTTAATCAAATCATTTAAAGAAATAAGAAAAAAAGTTTTCTCATGGCAGCATCAATGGCACACCATCAATCCAGTTTTATATTTGCAGCCCTTTTTAGATGTAATTCAATCAGATGAAACTAGTGCACCAATAACTGGCGTTGCATTGTCATCAATTTACAAATTTTTATCCCTTGAGGTTCTTGATTTGGACACCATTAATGTAGCTGATGCGTTGCGTTTGATAGTTGATGCTGTGACTAGTTGTCGGTTTGAGGTTACAGATCCTGCATCTGAGGAGGTGGTGTTAATGAAAATACTTCAAGTTTTATTGGCGTGTATGAAGAATAAGGCGTCGGTTAATTTGAGTAATCAGCATGTGTGCAACATTGTGAACACGTGTTTCCAGATAGTTCATCAAGCAACCTCAAAAGGCGAGTTGTTGCAGAGGACAGCTCGACACACGATGCATGAGTTGATTAGATGTATTTTTATGCATCTGCCTGATGTTTGTAACAATACTAATAATCAAGATTTTACTCAGGAAGGTGGATCACATCTTGCTGATGAGGTAAATCAACGTTTCCTGTTTAATGGTTTCACTTTGATTGGTGTTTTTCATGAGGTGGGAAAATAGGCTGGTTGGGTAACACGTTAAAACCGTTAACTTTTTCTGCGCAGGTTGACAAGAAAACAATTTATATCCAAAATGCTTGTAATTATATGCTTTCAAAAAGAAATTAACAAACTCGAAATTGCAAAACTTGCAGCGAGAATTTACACACTGTAACACATACTTGATTACAGTATATATAGCTTCGTAAGAGGCGAGTAATTACCAACCGAAAAAGGCTGTTAATAACCAAACTTGGTAGTTAAGTAACTGCTTTTTACTAACTACCCATTTAACTAACCTTTTAACGGTAAGTAACTTTAATTGCCATAACTACCTAACGTTGTTAACCATAATTAACTTAACTACCAACACCATTAAGTGTGACACATAATAATAATGTTTTACTTCTTGATAATATGTTTAACTTCCAACAATACTTTTCTTTGTACAGGTCAGTGTCCCGGATAACGATCACACATCATCAAGTAAAACACAGGATAACGGTTACGTTGGTTCAAAAATCGAGTTGACCGGCGGTGGTTTTAGTCTTTCAACCGAGATACCCGAAGTTACGATGGATCATGAACATGAACCCACCGGTGAGGTTGATCAGACCAAAACCAACCTCGTGTCAGAACCGTACGGTGTTCCATGCATGGTGGAAATATTCAACTTTCTTTGTTCTCTTTTGAATGCAGTAGAACATGTTGGAGTGGGTCCCAGATCCAACTCAATAGCATACGATGAAGATGTTCCTTTATTCGCATTTGGGCTGATAAACTCCGCCGTCGAGTTAAGTGGGCCTGCTTTGGCCCACCATCCTGAACTTCTAGCTTTGGTCCAAAACGATTTATTCCATAGTTTAATGCAATTTGGGCTTTCTCCAAGCCCACTAATTCTGTCTACTGTTTGTAGCATTGTTTTGAATCTTTATCATCTTATGCGGGTCAAACTTAAACTCCAATTAGAAGCGTTTTTCTCATGTGTTCTTATGAAGATTGCTGTTAACAAACATGGTGGTTCATATCAACAACAGGAAGTTGCAATGGAAACACTTGTTGATCTTTGCAGGCAGCCAGGTTTTATCCATGAAGTTTATGCTAATTATGATTGTGACATTTCGTGTAGTAATCTTTTTGAAGATCTTGCTAATTTGTTATCTAAAAGCACATTTCCGGTTAATGGCCCGCTTTCTGCTATACACGTTCTTGCTTTAGAAGGATTAATCGCAATGGTTAGCAGTATGGCTGAATCCGTTGCGGATGGTGATCAAACCGATACGTCAAATCTTGAAATTAATGAACCGTTTTGGGATGTGAAATGTGAAAGTTATGAAAATCCTGATTGTTGGGTTCCGTATGTTCATAAGATGAAGCAAGTTAAGGAGAAGTTAACGGTTGGTGCTGATCATTTTAACCAGGATCCTAAAAAAGGTTTTGAGAGTCTACAAGGAATGTGTTTGTTGCCTGAACCGCTCGACCCGTTAAGTGTCGCGTGTTTTTTAAGGTACACGCGTGGGTTAGATAAGAATCTTGTTGGAGATTATCTCGGGAATCATGATCGGTTCTGTGTCGATGTACTTCAAGAGTTTGCGAAAACGTTTGATTTTGAAGAAATGAATTTGGACATCGCGTTACGGGTTTTTTTAGAAACTTTTAGATTACCAGGTGAATCGCAGAAAATACAAAGGGTTGTTGAGGCATTTGCTGAAAGATATTATGAACAATCGCCTGATATTTTTGCGAATAAAGATGCTGCTTTATTATTATCATATTCTTTAATAATGCTTAATACAGACCAACACAATTCACAAGTGAAGAAAAAGATGACAGAAGATGATTTTATCCGTAATAACCGGCGGATAAACGACGGTAATGATCTCCCCCGAGAGTATTTATCTGAGCTTTACCATTCGATTTGTGAAAACGAGATCCGAATGGTTCCTCAACAAGGTGTCGGGTTACCCGTCATGACCCATGATAACTGGGTCGGGCTAATTCACAAATCAAGACAAACTGCTCCGTTTATTGTTTGCAGGTCGGGTGAACGGGTCAACAAGGAAATGTTTGCTATTGTGTCGGCCCCGACTCTTGCTGCTCTATCGGTTGTTCTGGATCCTGTAGATCAAGAAGACGTGTTGCAAACGTGTATTGACGGGTTCTTAAATGTTGCTAAGATTGCGGGTTGTTATCATCTTGATGATGTTCTTGACGGTTTGTTGGTTTCCCTCTCTAAGTTTATAAGACTCTCGGTTCCAATATCGGTTGAAGAATCTGTTTTTGTTTTCGGTAATGATTTGAAAGCCCGGAAAGCAACCCTCGCGGTTTTTACGGTTGCAAATATGCACGGTGATTATATACGTTCGGGCTGGCGAAACATTCTTGATTGCATTTTAAGCTTACACAAATTAGGTCTTCTTCCTGCCCGTTTAGCCCGTGATGCAGCCGATGATCTGGAATCAAGTTCCGAGCCTGATTCGGGCAGGTCTCCACTGGTCTCCCCGGTCAAACCCGCTTTACCCCCTGCCCGGAAATCATCTGGGCTGATGGGTCGGTTCAGTGAGTTTCTATATTATGATACCGAAAAACCCGCACCACAACCTTCTGAAGAAGAGGTTGAAGCCCGTAAACGGGCCACGGAAACCGTTAAAGATTGTCATATCGATAGCGTGTTTACCGAGAGTAAGTTTCTTCAATCCGAGTCTCTGTTAAATCTTTCGCGGGCTTTGATTTTAGCTTCAAACGAGGATGAATCCGGTGCGGTTTTTTGTTTGGAGTTGTTAATTACGGTCGCGTTGAATAATCGCGATCGGATTATGCTTCTGTGGCAAAATGTTTATGACCATATAGCTAGTATTGTTCAGTCAGCTGTGATGCCGAGTGGTTTAGTTGAAAAGGCGGTTTTCGGGCTCATCAGAATTTGTAGACGGTTACTTCCTTACAAAGAAGACTTAACCGACGATCTTGTTAAGTCACTACAACTGATTTTAAAACTCGATGCTCGAGTTGCAGATGCGTACTGTGAACACATCACACGCGAAATTATGCGTCTTGTTAAAGCAAACGCGGGTCAGATAAAATCTCATACGGGTTGGCGTACAATCACATCTCTTGTTTCGATAACTGCCCGACATCCGGAAGCTTCCGAGCCTGGATTCGAGACTCTTGAGTTCATCATGCTGGACGGGGCCCACTTGTTACCGGCTAACTTTGTGCTTTGCGTCAATGCAGCCCGCCAGTTTTCCGAGTCTCGGGTTGGAGACGTTGCAAGGTCGGTTAAGTCTTTGGATTTGATGGCTGGTTCAGCGGTTTGTTTGGTTAAGTGGTCATCTGAAGCGGTTGGTGAAGAACCTGAAACCGCGGTTCAACTTTATAGAGATATTGGAGAGATGTGGGTTCGGTTGGTTCAAGGTTTAAAGAAAGTGTGTATAGACTCGCGAGAAGAAATCAGGAACCATGCGGTTTTGATGCTTCAACGGTGCTTAACGGGTTTAGACGGTATTCATCTTGAAGATGACATGTGGTTACAATGTTTTGATTCGGTTATATTTCCGTTACTAAACGATCTGCTGGGAATCGTTGAAGAAAGATCACCTAAAGAGTACCGAAACATGGAGGGTACACTCGTGCTATCATTAAAACTTTTGTCGAAAGCGTTTTTACATTCGTTACCGCGTATTTCTCGTTTGGAATCGTTTAGTAAAGTATGGGTCGATGTTTTGAGCTCTATGGACCGTTACAAGAAGGTTAAATTTAGGGGAAAAAGAAGCGAGAAAATTCATGAGTTAGTCCCCGAGATCCTCAAGAACACTTTGCTTGTTATGAAATCAACCGGAATACTTTCACCAAACGGTTCAGATGGTCTTTGGGAGCAGACTTGGTTACATGTAAAACCTCTAGCACCTTCCGTGCAGTCGGAGGTGTTCCCTGATGATGAACCGCAGACCACTGCTACTGATGCGGGTTCGTGAGGTGGGTCTGGTTAAAGATGGTTGTGGTTTGGTTCAAATTTTGATGGGAGGAATGAGAAAAGGAGTTATAGATGAACAGGCTTTCATATATTTGTAAACCTTTATTAGTTTGTGTAATTGTGGTCTCAGATGAACCATAAGTAAGTGTTTTTGTTTGACTTTTGCCCCATCAAAAATGGAT